>JAVHMZ010128570.1:0-25729 GCA_034782995.1 Amazona versicolor
CCCAACCGCTGGGCAAGGTGGTGTTGCGGTCGAAAACGCCGATGTTGTCGAGTCCGAGGAAGCCGCCTTCAAAGATGTTGTTCTCTTCCGAATCCTTGCGGTTGACCCACCAGGTAAAGTTCATCAGCAGCTTGTGAAACGCGCTTTCGAGAAATTCGCGATCCGGCTGGCCCTTGAGCTTGGCGTCGATCTTGAAGACGCGCCAGACGGCCCAGGCATGGACGGGCGGATTTACGTCGCCGAAATTCCACTCGTAGGCCGGGATCTGACCATTCGGGTGCATGTACCACTCGCGCAGGAAGAGCGCGAGCTGCTCTTTAGCAAAATCGGGATCGACAGGCGCGATCGCCACCATATGAAAAGCCAGGTCCCAGGCGGCATACCACGGGTATTCCCACTTATCGGGCATCGAGACGACGTCCTCATTGAACAGCTGACGCCACTTGTGGTTGCGGCCCTCCTTTCGCTCGCGCGGAGGGAGCGGCATGGTGGTGTCGCCGTTCAGCCACGTCTCAATGACGAAGTGATAATACTGCTTGCTCCAGAACATGCCGGCGTAGGCTTGCCGATACACCTCGCCTGCGGCACCATCGAGCGGATCACTTAGCTGCTCGTAGAACGCATCGGACTCGGTCGCGCGCTCGTCGAACACAGCCGCCCACGAGCTACTGTGCGAGGGCGGAGTTCCTGCACGGGAGAGGCGGAAGGAGACGGTCTTTTCCTCGCCCGCCGCGATTTCAAAACGATAAAGCGCAGCCGCCTTCGTGCCCATTTCCCGGGGATGAAGCGCGCCGAGTTCGCCCCCGATGACGTATCTGTCGAAGGCATCTTTGTAATAGATGTTTTCGCCCCGCCAGCCGTAGATACGTTCGGTGTTGGTCTCGTTTTCGGTGAAGATCCATTCGGGTTGAACTTCCGTTTCGAACAGGAATGTACCGAGTGTCGGGTGGGCGGCCTCAAGCACATAATCGGACTGTCTGCGCAGCCGGGGCTTGGCAGCTGGATCAAAGTCTTTGTCCCAGCTCCAGATGTTTCGAAACCAGAGGGTGGGCAGAAATGTGAGCGGAGCCGATTCGGGCCCACGATTAACAATGCGAACACGGATGAGGAGGTCGTCGACATCGCGCTTGGCGTATTCGGCGAAGATATCGAAGTAACGGCTTTCCGAGAAAACGCCCGTGTCCTGCAGCTCGAACTCGGGATCCCTGCGCGTGCGGCGTCCATTCTCCTCGACGAGTCGTGTGTAAGGGAAAGCGGCCTGCGGATACTTATACAGCCCGCGGCAGTACGAATTGGTTGGGGTGCCGTCGAGGTAATAATAAAGCTCCTTCACATCCTCGCCGTGATTGCCTTGCGGGCCGGTCAGCCCGAAGAGCCGCTCTTTGAGAATGGGATCTTTGCCATTCCAGAAAGCGAGCGCGAAGCAGAGGTACTGGTGGTTGTCGCAGAAGCCGAGAATGCCATCTTCCGTCCAGCGATAGGCGCGTGAGCGTGCATGATCATGCGGCAGATAGTTCCACGCCGAACCGTCGGCGCTGTAATCCTCCCGCACGGTGCCCCAGGCTCTTTCGGCCAGGTAGGGTCCCCAGCGCTTCCAGTGCTTGAGACGCTCCTCCGATTCAGTCAAGCGCAATTGTTCGGCCGAGATGCTTGAGGGCATAAGGGAGCGAATCGATTGTAGCTGACTGCGAGTGTTGCGCTCGGCGAGCGCAAGTGTTTACCGGATCACGGCATGAGCGGGCACGTTGCGCGAAGAGCACTCAAAGCGGAATCTTCTGCCTCTCGTGATACGCGTCTTCCATGCGCCGCCGGATGGCCGGATTGATCAAAAAAAGCTTGGGCTGAGTCTTATCCAGTTCCAGTAGCGGAGCGCCCGCCTGCAGAGCGGCTTCTGGAGACTGGAAATCATGCGGCAACCAGATGCACTTTGTTTTGTCGCGAACCACGGCAGGCTGGCCATATTTCGCCAGGACGCGCTCGCTGAATTCCCCCCGGTCCTCAAGGAACATTGTCCTGGGGGCGTATGAGATGCGATACAGTGATTCCGGCCCGGCGCCTTTGCCGGGAAAAACCTCGGAGAACTCGAGCGTCAGTTCAAGCTGTTCGTTCGAAATGACGCAGACATCGACGAACGTACCGCCAGCCTGATAATGCTTAGGCGTGGTGTCCATCCGCATGTCGCTGACAGGAATCTTCAAGTGCTCCTGCACGACCTGGCTCGCTTCCTGCGCGCTCATCCCGAGCTTCAGGCCCAATATTTCAAAATTGCTACTCTCCGGATTAGGGGAGGAGACTTGGCCCCAACCTGAAAAGGAAGCGGCCAGCATGAGGAAAAAGCACGAATGTCGAACGATCCTCGGCATAGTTACACTCTCCGTTTTCGGGCGGGCCCTTAGAACCTCAAGGCGCCAGATTCGCCCTTCTCTTACGACAAACTCCTAATAGTGTAGCCATGAAGTCGCGACGATGTGCAAACGATTCGTGAGATGGAGCGAATTTGTGGGGATACCAAGGACAACCAAGGTGCCGGAAGTTGACGGAACGGGAGAGCGCCGAACGGTAAGTTAGGAGAGCGATGTTGGTGCGGCAAGCCGAGCTTGAAGATATTCCGGCCGTGATGACGCTGATCGGGCGCGTGATTCCCGCCATGCAAGCAAGTGGCAATCACCAATGGGACGCTCACTACCCGAACGCCGCCGTCTTCGAGCGCGATCTGCAGGAAGCGCAGTTGTGGGTGGCCGAGTACGATAAGCAACTAGCGGGAGTGGCTGCAATCACAACCGATCAATATCCGGAATATGCAGACGTGGGCTTGGATACATCCGAGCTGGCTGTTGTGGTTCATCGGCTGGCCGTGGACCCGGCGTTTCAAGGCAAAGGAATCGCGGCAGCGCTTATGGCGCAGGCGGAGGTCGTCGCCAAAACGCGCGAGATCGGAGTACTGCGGATCGATACGAATATCCAAAATCAAGCGACGCAGCCACTCTTCCCGAAGCTCGGCTATTCACTCGCGGGCGAGATCGGGATCGGATTCCGCCCCGGCTTGCGCTTCTGCTGTTACGAAAAGCGATTGGCCAACAACCGTCAGCGCTGACGCGTCATTTCGAACATAGAATGACGGGTATGGAAAGAGTCGCGCCCAGCTCGGTAGACGAGTACCTTGCTGCGCAGCCTAAAGTGGTGCGGTCAAAGCTCGAACTGGTGCGCACTGCAATCCGGAGCGCCGTTCCGGATGCCGTGGAGGTTATCGGCTACGGTATGCCCGGCTACAAACTGAATGGGAAACCGCTGCTGTACTTCGCCGGCTTCAAGGAACACTATTCGTTGTTTGCTGCCTCGGGAACATTCTTCGCCGCGCTCGAAGAGGAGCTCAGAGGATATGAGCTGCGCAAAGGGACTATCCATTTTCCATTGACTAAGCCGGTGCCGTCGAAGTTGATCAGCCGCATCGCTAAGCTGCGAGCAGCCGGGATCGAAGGCGCGGTGAAAAAGCCGGAGCGGAGCCAACGCAAACGAGGGGGCAAGGGTGCACCTTAAGGCGATGGCTGCTATCGAATTGGAGCCTGTGTGCCGGCTTTCGGGCAATCTTTGTGAGTTAGGCGACCGGCGCGTTTATATTGTTCGAAAGCTGCGTTGAACGAAGCAGACGCAGTTGCCGGATTACCCAACATTCACTCGATGAAAAAGACTGCGCGTGCTTAACATTTTCAAAACCGAATTCCGGAGGGACTTCACTATGCGTCGAGAAATACTTTTACGGTGGCAGATCGGTAGAGATCACATATTGTGATAGGGTCAAGCATCTGGGTGTCTTTGCGTCTCCAGAAATTAAACAAGTGCGGCTCGCTCTCGAAGTGTTTTGAGAAGTTGAAGGCGGTCATATCGACACCGAATGTCTTCGCAAAGGCGAGCAGGAACTCTTGAGCATCGTCGCCGTCGACGCCAAGGTCGTGTAGCAGTCGAGTTGTGGGTTCGAGCCTGCTCAATGGGATGCGGATCTGTTCCGAAACAAAAAGCAAGATTTTTGTCATCAACAACTCTTCGGATTCAGCCACTACAGTCCGAGTACTGGAACTAATCGGCTTTGCCAGACGGTCGGGATTGCCGCTACTCGCCGTCAGACTGCGCCTTGCGGGCCGCATCCAACGCGGCTTCGTAGTTCGGGTGATCTCCCACCTGGTCCACGTATTCCACATGGCGCAATTTGTTCTCTCCGTCGACCACGAAGATGGCTCGACTTTCAATGCGCAAGTCACGAATCAGCGTTCCATACTGCTCGCCGAAAGAACCGGTGCGGTGATCGGAAAGCATGTTGACGTTCTTCACTCCGAAATTTCCGCACCAGCGCTTTTGCGCAAAAGGGAGATCCATGCTTACCGTGTAAATGCTGACCTGGGGCAGTTGTGTTGCCGCCTCTTCGAAGCGTTTCGTCTGCGCATCGCACACCGGCGTATCGAGCGACGGCACCACGCTAAAAATCCGCACACCCGAGCCAGTGGCAGCCAGATCGACGTTTTGCAACGAGTCGTTGACTACCTCGAAATTCGGCGCCTGGTCTCCGATTTTCAGTTCCGGTCCGTTTAATTGAAACGGCTTTCCTTGCAGAATCGTGGT
This sequence comes from Amazona versicolor, assembly GCA_034782995.1. Classification (NCBI taxonomy): domain Eukaryota; kingdom Metazoa; phylum Chordata; class Aves; order Psittaciformes; family Psittacidae; genus Amazona; species Amazona versicolor. Next base: position 4,615 of record JAVHMZ010128570.1, read on the forward strand.
GCGCGAGGACTTAGTCTGGGGAGTCATCGGCCACAGTGTAGCAGAACATACGACACGCAAAGATCCGATATTTCCGGACGTTTCAAACGCCCGTTACGAAGCGCTGAGCTCGGAGTGACGCATGCGTACTCTTGCCGCTCGTTCCAGCAGAAATGCGCGCAGCGAAGGGTCCTGGCACAAGCCAATCGCGCGGGAATATGCAGCTTCGGCGTCCTCGACTCGACCCAATTGTTCGAACAAATAAGCGCTCAAGGCCCAGTAGGGCTGGTAGTTTTTCATTTCAACCGGCGGGATCGCTTCAAGCAGCGCCCAGCCGCTCGCTGCCCCACGAGCTTCGGCAATCGCGGCTGCTCGCGCTACCGCTGCGCCAGGTGTGGGACAGATTCGAACCAGGCCATCATAAAGCACAGCGATGGCATCCCAGTCTGTCTTTCCGCTCAAGCGCCGTTGCGCGTGCGCCGACTGAATGGCCGCTTCGAGCTGGAACCGTCCGGGCCGGTGGAATTTCGATGCTGCCGCCAAGCGCCGCTCTGCCGTTTCGATCATCGGAGCTGACCAGCGATTGACATCCTGCTGCGATAAAGGAATGTACTCGCCGCTTTCACCGCGCCGCGCTTCCCGTCGCGCTTCGCAGTGCCACATCAGCGCGAGCAAGCCCAGCACTTCCGGTTGCGAGGGCATGAGCTGCAGCAGGAGCTCGCCGAGTTCAATCGCTTCGGACGCCAGATCTTTGCGCCGCCCGTCTGCGCCCGCTATGTCATCCCAACCCGTTCCGTACGCCGCGTAGATCGTATTCAGCACGGCGCCGAGCCGTTCACCGAGTTCACTGCCCTCCGGCGTTTCGAACCGGATGCGCGCGTCACGAATCTTCGTCTTGGCCCGGCTCAGCCGCTGGCCCATCGCCGCCGGCTGCACCAGAAAGGCTGAAGCAATGCGCGCTGCGTCTACTTTCAAGACGACCTGCAGCATGAGCGGTGTCCGGATCGCAGCATCAATGGCCGGGTGCGCGCACAGAAAAAGTAGTTGCAGGCGCTCATCGGGAAAGGCTGTTTCGGAGGTGGCCCGCAATTCAGCTTCGGTGGCGGCCGCTTTGAGCATCATGGCGCTTTCCGCTCGCACCCGACCGCGCCGCGCCGCATCGATCAGCCGTCTTCGCGCCGCAACGAGCAACCATGCTTCCGGCTTTTCGGGCACGCCGGTACGCGGCCAAGTTTCGAGAGCCGCTTGGAAGGCGTCGGCTAACGCGTCCTCCGCCGCCGCTACGTCATGTGCGCGCGCCGTCAGAAAAGCGAGGAGCCGGCCGTAAGACTCTCGCACGACCCGCTGAATGGTGTCGTGATGAAGTTCCATGGCTAACGCCTCGAAGCTGTGTTCGCTCTCGTCACCATTCACTAACATGTCGCATGATGGTCGACGGTTTCGACATGCCGGTGCAGATCACCGCTGCAGTAAATCGCCAAACTCCGCCGCAGTCCGCGTATTCGCGACATCTTTTGCTTCGAGCCATCCTCGGCGTGCCGTAATCACGCCCAGCGGCATATTGAGCAAATGCGCTGGCCGGTGTGCGTCCGTTGAGATGGTGAATCGGCAACCGTGCCGTTTGGCCGCTCGAATCAGGTGCGGAGGTAAGTCCAGCCGCTCGGGACTGGCATTGACTTCGAGAAACACGCCTGCTTGAGCGGCACGCCGCGCAATACGATCGAAGTCGAACGGATAGGAGTCGCGCTGGAGCAGCATACGCCCGGTGCCATGCCCCAGGATCCTGAGGTGGGGAGATTCGAGTGCGCGCAGCAGGCGATCGGTCATCTCGGCCGGCTCCAGACTGAAGTAGCTGTGCACGCTTCCAATCACCAGATCGAGTTCAGCTAACGCATCCTCCGCTATGTCCATCGACCCATCCCGCATGATGTCGCATTCGAGTCCGGAAAAGACTCGCAGCGGCAACCCGGCGCGATTCAACTCACGCACCTCCCGCGCAAACTCGACCACGCGCGTTTCGTCGAGCCCGTTCGCCATCGCTAGCGCCTTCGAATGGTCGGTAATCGCAATGTATTCGTATCCGAGAGCCGCGGCCGCTTCCGCCATCTCGCGCAGCGTAGCTTTTCCGTCGGTCGCGGTGGTGTGCATATGCAGATCGCCGCGTATATCCGCTGCTTCGATCAGACGCGGAAGAGTGCGCGTCTGTGCCGCCTCGAGTTCGCCCGCATTCTCGCGAAGCTCCGGCGGTATCCACGCGTAGCCAAGCCGCTCGTATACGTCGGCTTCCGATTCGCCGCCCACACGCCGGTTGTCGTCGAGCATGAACAAGCCGTATTCGTTGAGGGTCAAGCCTTGTTTGACCGCGCTCGTGCGCACCGCTACGTTGTGTTCCTTGCTCCCTGTGAAATACTGCAGCGCCGCGCCGAAGCTCTCGTGCGGCAGAGCGCGTACGTCCACCTGCAGCCGCTCCACGCCAAATGTCACGCTCGCCTTGTTCTGGCCCTGACCGAGAATCTCCTGCGTCTTAACGTGTTTGACGATCGCATCGAGCGCCGCCGTAGCGCCCGGGCCGGTAACGAGCAGATCGAGATCGCCTACAGTTTCGCGGCCGCGCCGCAGGCTTCCGGCCGCTTCCACTTGCTCGACGCCAGCCAGTCCGCGGAACTCACCGGCTAATTCCTCGGCTACGCCACGCGCAAAACTGAGCAAGAAACGTCCGGCGCTCTTCCGGTAGGACTCGATCGAACGCAGCACCTTTTCCTCGAGCTTCGCCCCCATGCGCGGTAGTGCGCGCAACTTCTGCGCCCGGCACAGGTTCTCGAGATCGTCAACGCTCTTGATGCCGTGGTGCTCATATAAGAGCGCGATGCTCTTGGGTCCGAGCCCCTGGATCTTCAGCAGCTCCAGCGCCGAAGCCGGGTATCTCTCGAGCATCTGATCGCGCCGATCGAAGGAGCCGCGCTGGCAAATCTCGGCCAGCACAAAAGCCAATCCTTTGCCGATGCCCGCAATTTCGGTGACGGTGCGTTCCGGGTTTTGAACGATATCGGTGACACGCTCCGGATGACCAGCCACCGCCGCGGCCGCGTTCCGATAGCTTCGAATCCGAAATCCATCTTCGCCCGCCACTTCCATCAGGTCCGCGGTTTCATGCAGCAGCCGCGCGATTTCCTTATTTTCCACGTGTCCGCTTCGCGAGCATCTCTCCTAGAACGTCGGAAATCCTACCGGCCGGCTCCACATGTACCAACACGTCAGCCACCCACGGCAGATCGCGTCGAATAGCGCTCCGCACCTCAGTAGCGATCTCATGCGATTCCTGAACAGTCATCTCGGGATCGACCTCCAGATGTAAATCGACGTGATACTTCAGGCCAGTGCGGCGGGCGAAACACTTCTCGATGCCGAGTGCTCCAGGCACGCTCAGCGCCGACGTTCGGATCTCTTCCATCTGCTTAGCCGGCGGCATCGTGTCGAGCAGCTGCCCGATCGTCTGCCGCACTACGCGCACCGAGAGCAGGACGATCAAAATGCCGATCACAATGCTGCCCACCCGATCGGCATGCGCGAAGCGCACCGGATCGAGAATTGTCAACAGCACCGCCACAAGCGCGATTCCGGTTGAAAGCAGATCGCTGAGATCGTGCCAGGCATCCGCCTCGAGCGACGTGCTCGCGATCCGTCTGCCGACACGCAGCTTGGAAAAAGCGAGCGCGGTCTTGATAATCACCGAAGCCAGCAGCGGATACACGGCGTAGGCATGAAGCACTTCGCCGCTTTCCGCGCCCGTCAGCCCGTGCCATAAAATGGCTGCTCCTGCCAGCAGTAGAAGCGCACCGACCGCCAGCCCTGAGAGCGTTTCATAGCGCCCGTGTCCGTACGGGTGTTCGTCGTCCGGCGGTTTACTGGCAAGCGACAGCCCGGCAAACACAACCAGCGACGAAAGCACATCGCCAGAGGCTTCGAGCCCATCCGACAGAACCGCATCCGAGTGTGCGCGAATACCTACCAGGATCTTCACTGCCGCCAGCAAAGCACCTACGCTGATGCTCACCAGCGCCAGCCGGCGACCCAGCGATTCCTCTTTATTGAGAGCGGCGGCGCTGCCGGGCTCCACGGCCATAAACCGAGGATACCGTTACGAGCTCTCCTCTCATTTCGGACGTCGAACGGCCGCGCGTTAGAAGCTCAGGCCTACCAGAAACTCAGCTTGATTTTCATTCAACGAGATCGAGGGCACCTGACTCGCTGACCCTGGCGAGCCCCAATGCACATAACGAAACTCAGGCGTAATGTGCAGGAACACCGGATGGAAATCGAGTCCTGCTCCGAGCACAAAGCCGGTGGTCGTGGAGTTCACGCCTACACTAGAGAGACCGGATACATGATTGAAGATCGGACCGGCATCGGCAAACGGATGCAGCAGCGGAACACCTTTGAACCGGTATTTCAGAAGGATCGGAAATTCCCACTGGCTCAGACCCGAGCCGCTCACGTCGTAATGCTTATAGAGGGCATCCGCCTCCACTCCTAAATGGAAGGGCAGACGCAACTCGGCTTGCGGTCCTATGATGTACCGATTAGTTGTCACGTTGCTGAGATCGCAGCAGGAGTTCGAAAATCCATCCGTCAAAGGAATCCCTCCTTTGATACCGACAGAGAAGAGTTGGGCGGAGGCCGAATAGGAGAAAGCTACGAGTGCGAAAGAGAGCGCACCCAAAGTTCGCAGAGACATCACCGTACTGGACGGATCTCTCGTGCTGCAGGTTGCCGCGACTAGAAGATGAGAACTGCTGAACGAGCTAGATTACTCTGCGAGCTGACGGCTCATAAATGCGTAATCGATCTTCAGCGTGTCGGCGAGCGGCGCATGTAAAGTTGGTTCCTGCTCGACAAAGTACTCACGGACTCGGGCTTTTTTCGCAGCGGCGAAGATGGGCCTGTAATCGATTGAGCCTTCTCCGAGTGGCACGGATAACGCCATTTCAGCCGGTCCGAGGGTGAGAGAGCGAGGAAAGCCTGCTTTGAAGTCGCGGATGTGAAGCACTTGGTATCGACCACCGTGCTTACCGAGATACTCTGCGGGACTGTAGCCGGCGACGATCATCCAGCCGCAATCGAGCTCAAGTCTGACAAGGTTCTCATCAGTGAGACGCAGCAGTTCATCGTAGGCAATGACACCACCCAACTTTTTGAAATCGAAGTTGTGGTTGTGAAAGGCAAACGTAAGACCCGCACTTCTTGCCGCCTCGCCATTCCTGTTGAAGAGCTCGGCATTCCACTTGTAATCATCGAGCGTGAGCGAGTTGAGCACCGCAAAGACATCTGCGGTCTGCGTCGCGGGGACATCTTTCTTCCAGCATGCGCCGGCAACAAGGTACTGCGCGCCTAGCGTCTTGGCTACGTCGATTGCCTCCTGAACCGGCTCCTGGGTCATCTGCAGGCTGGGGCACACCAGTCCCGCGTCGTCGAGCATCTTGCGAACCTCAGTGGGCGATCCAAATCTGACGAAAGTCGCTATCTCGATCGTCTTGTAGCCGGCTGCGACTACCTGTTTAAGAACGACGGCGGGATCTTTGCTGATCTGCTGCTGGAGGCTGTAGACTTCAATTCCGATCTGCGGCGCGCCAGAGGCAGCCTCGCCATACTTTGAGGTGAGTACCGCGGCGCATGCGCTTGCGATGAAGTCTCTTCTCGGCAAAGATTCCATCAAGAATTTCTCTGGCACCTATGCTAGCGCCCGAGCTCTTTTCCACTCGGTGATCGCGACGTGACCGCGTTTCGGGCTACCCTTAGTTTTGCCTCCCATACGAAGTCGAGCGGCACGACTGATATTGCTGGCAGCGGCGGCGTTGATCATCGTGCTCATCGGAATCTGGCTCGCCACCCGCGTCGAGCGCACCCCCGCCGTCATAACCAGTCAGCCTGCGCCGCCACTTCCGGCTCCTGTGCGGCCCACCACTCAAAAGTCGGCTGCTGCGACCAACGTGGACGCCCACAACCTGATGTTGCGCAAGGGCCCGAATTTCCGCATTTACGTTCGCTGGCTGCGCGGCCAGGTAACTCGCTCCCACCCCGCTGTGATTCCTTCTTTTGATGATCCCGACTCTTTCTATTTGAACGTGCAAACCGGCGTCATTCGCGCCAACATCGGCGATCTGGTGAATTATCTGAATGCAAGCATCGGCGCGACCTCTCCGTTTCGCAACATCTCGATTTCAGGCAATGGCGATCAAGTCAGGATTGCAGGCACTCTGCACAAGGGCCTATCGCTGCCGGTCGAAATACTCGGAGCGATCTCTGTTGCCCCCGATAACGGCATCCGGCTGCACGTCACGAAGCTGAATCTTCTGAAGTTGCCCATGAAGGGATTGTTAGGCGTGTTCAAGGTGAAGCTCGACGATCTGTTTCACCCGCAAGGCTTGCCCGGCATTACGGTTTCGGAGAACGACGTCTTGTTTAACACGCAGGCGCTCTTGCCGCCGCCTCACATTCGCGGGCAGCTTACGCGTGTGCGCGTCGATAATCCCGATCTGGAGGAAGTCTACGGTGACGCCGAAAACGACGTAAATCGCGTCGAGCAGTGGCGCAATTTTCTGCGCCTGCGCGATGGCAGTCTCGATTTTGGAAAACTCACCATGCACAATGTCGACCTGATCATGATCGATATTTCGGACGACGCATGGTTCGACCTTGACCTGAATAACTATCAGACACAGCTCGTGAACGGCTACACGCGCATGACGCCCGAAGCGGGTCTGCAAATTTTCATGCCCGACCTGAGTCACCTTCCCAAAAGCAGGGCGAATCAAAACATCGGCATCGAATGGATGAAGAACCGCAATGCCGCGCCGCCGCGGGACATCTATTCGAAGTGAACGCGGCGATTAGTTCAGGCCAGCCTTCCAGCGTTCGATCAGCACGAGCTGCTTCTTGACCTGCTCGCGTTCGGGCGAGTCGGGCTCCAGCCGCAGATAAGTCTCGAGATCGGCTTTCGCCGCCGAATGATTCAGCTGCCGCAAGTGAACCAGCCCACGATGACGGTATTCTTCCGCGTACTCCGGCATAGCGGCAATCAGTACATCGAGGACCTGCCGTGCTTTATCGAAGGCTTCGCCTCTGAGGTAAATCGTCTTCAGATTGCTCAGCAAGCGCACTAAGATCTGGCGGTTCGAAACAGGCGCAAGTACAGCCGGGTTCGCTCGTAGGTCTACGTTGGCGGTTTGTTTGGCGAGCGCGCTGCAATCGGCGAACGAAAGAATTCGTCCGCGATTAAACGGGTCGACCCAATACCGGCCTTCGGCGCTCTCATACGAAACGATGAAGTGACCGGGCAGACCGACTCCGTAAACGGGCCGCTTCAGCCTTCGCGCCACTTCCATGTACACGATCGACAATGAAATCGGGATTCCAAGCCGCCGCATCAGCACAGCGTTCAGGCAACAATTCCGCGGATCGTAGTAGTCGTCTTCGTTTCCGCGAAACTGCAGAACGTCGAACAGCAGCTCGTTCGACGCTTTAATGAAGTCGACCGCGGTTGCGTTGGGAGTGAGCTGCGAGTCAATCTGCTCGGCTAAGTTGTCGAGGCGGAAAGCGGCCGCCGCGCTGTCCACTCCTGGAAATTCGATACTTGCAATCTCAAGGGCTGCCTCATCCAGGGGCACCGGGGAGCGATCGTCGCGAAGAGCCTCGAGCAGTCGCTGCACGGGCATTAGCTTACCACTGTGGGCTAGGCCATCCAGGTATCGGTTCGGCATGGAAAAATAGGGAGGTTATGGCTGAAGAACAGAAGAAAACTTTGAAGGCTTTGCACGACCTGGTCGCCACCGAAAACGACGCCGCCGAAGGCTACGGGAAGGCGGCAAAAAGCTTGCATGACACGGCTCTCAGCGACCGGCTCGCTGAAATTTCGGGAGAACGCCTCGCCTTTTCTCGTTCGTTGAACGAGGCCGTCTCTAAGCTGGGCGATCAGCCGCGCATGGATCTGCACGAGGGTGGAATTTTGCATCGCGGCTGGGTCGATCTCGAAACGCGGATCCGCCCAAAAGAACAGCCCGAAGTCATTCAGAATTGCATTGACGGCGACGAAGGCACGTTGAAACATTACGAGCATGCGCTTGCGCAGCCGCTCGCTGCGACGGACCTGCGGCAGACCATCGAAGGCCAGCGGTCGGCCGTCGAGCGCGATTTACAATTTTTGCGAGATTCACTCGCGAAACATCGAACCCAGCACGCCTGAGGCGCTGCCCAGCGCTCATACCGTGTAGCGATCGCGTACGGCCTGCACCACGCGCTTGCGGCTTTCCTCGACCGCAAGCGTGCCGTCGTCTTCGACCGCCTTAATTTCTTTGGCGAGTTCCTGATCCTTAATGGCGGTGGCCATCCAGTTGGAATAGTCGCTGCGCCGCAAATGAAAGAGCCAGGTTTGATCGTCGACCCCCTCGGCAATCTGTACGAAGGTATTCAAATTCTGCACGCGGAGATTCAACTTCTCTTCAGGCCCGCGAAACCGGAAAGAGCGGTCCTCCTCGAGCTCGCCTTCGGCGTATTTCCGTTTGTGACGTTTGCGCTCGGCCTTGCCCGTCTCAGCATGCAAGGGGTCAACCACGCGGTTCGTACGTAAGAACCACAGGAAAGCCTTTCCAGGCGAGAGATTGCCTTTCGGCATAGCGGCTGGTTCGGCACCGATGATCCTGCCCAGTTCCTGGACGATCGTACCCGGTTCTTTCCCGACCACTGCCAGCACATCGACAAGTTTCAGCGCGGCCGCCGATACATGTTCCGGATGTACCGTGACCAGGAGCAAGCTGGGCCGGTCGCCCGCGATTTGCGCCGTCGCGGGAGCCCACTCGGAAGGCAGCAGGTGATGTGCTTCGTCGATGATGAGCCAATGTGGACGCCCCTCCCGCAAAAATCTCTCCTGTAGCTTCGTCAACAGCGAGGCGAAGAAAGATGGCCGGTCCTGTACTTTGATACCGACCAGGTTGACCGCGACATTCGAGTCAGCCGGTTCGAGCAGTTGGAGAGCCTGGTCGAGAGACGGCGCCTGTTTCTCATCGCCTAAAGTGAAAAATCCTTCGAGCGCCTCGTAATCGCCTTCCGGATCGATGACGCAGGTCTGATATCCCTGCTCAAGCAATCGCTCCACAATGCCTGCAACGAAGGTCGATTTACCGCTGCCCGATTGACCGCACAGCATCAGGTTCTCTCCGTGTGGTGCAACGAAGACCGGCTGATCGCCATCTTGCCCGAGACGAATGCCCCGATGTTCCACCGCGAGCGAAAGGGAAGCGAGATCGTCGGCGAGCAAACGGTCGATCAGCTCCACCACGCCCGCGCCGTGGTCTGCTCCGGTTACCCAATCGACTTGCTCCTTTAGCGCTGGCAGCGCATTCGCCACCGCCACCCCGCACTCGCATCCCTGCAGAAACGGCAGATCGTTTTGCGCATCTCCCACGCCGACCACATTGTGCGGTGAGAGCTTGAGTTCTTTCAGCGCCGCCGCCAGTCCGGTCATCTTATTTACGCCGGATGGCAGCACCATCACCGCTCCCTTATTAAAGATGACTTGCAGATCGAGCCCGAGCTCTCGAATGCTCTCGAGCACCGCGTTCTCGTGCGGATGCCAAGTCGCGACAATGGCCTCTCCAGCGCTCAGGCCTTCTACCCCGCGCCGTTTCAAATCGTTTACAAACGCTGGCGGAGGAGCAGGCGCAAGCAGCTTCTTCTCGCGGGTACCCGGCGTAAACAGTAATGCGCCGTTCTCCGCCACAACCAGATCGAACAGCTCCAGCTCCGCGAACACATTCTGCAAATCCGGCAGCTCTCTACCGGTCACAAGGATCGCTCTTCGCCCCGATTGACGCAGGCGTTTGAGTGCGCTTCGCGTAGTCTCGTCTACGCGCCCGTCGTGCGCAAGCGTGCCGTCGTAGTCGGAGGCCAATGCCAGGTATCGCATGCCTGATAAGACGCGCAAATGCTGTTTCGTTGCACGCAAGTTAGTTAAAGCATCGGCGAAACCTTTCCAGGACTTCTCGCGCAAGGCGTTACATTGTCTGTCTAATCCATCCGGTTAAAATCCCATTGCATTGCGCGCTCAGCGAGAATCAATGTATGCCGTTCCCGTCGCTGCGGCTCGAACTACTGGGCTTGGCGTTTTTTGGAACAGTCCTTGCACCAGCGGCGGCGCAAGTCGACATACACGTCGACACCACACTGGTTGTCATTCCGGTCGCCGTTACCGACGCCCAGAATCGCTTCGTCCTCGGCCTGGATAAAACAAACTTCCGGATCCTCGAAGACGGCGTCGAGCAGAAAATCTCTCAATTCGGTGACGAAAACGCTCCGGTTTCCGCTGGTCTCCTTCTCGACACGAGCGGCAGCATGAGCATGAAGATCGATCTGGCGCGAGAAGCGGTCGCGCAGTTTCTCAAGACGATGGATGAGGCCGACGAAGCCGCGCTGGTAGAGTTCGGCGAACATCCACGCCTAGCCGCGCCTTTCTCCAAAGACAGAAACGTCATTGAACACGAGCTCGCAAAACTCGAACCGGAGGGGCTCACCGCTCTGCTCGACGCCGTCTCGCTTGGTCTCTCTGAAATGAAGAATGCGAAGAACACTCGCAAGGCGCTACTGATCATCTCCGACGGAGGCGACAATCACAGCCGCTACACCGCCGCTCAGATCACCGAACTTGTGCGGCAAGCCGACGTCCAGGTTTATTGCATGGGCGTGTTTGAGCGTTTCCCGATGCTTGCTCTAGGGAGTGCTGAGCTTTCGGGGCCGAAGCTCCTGGCGCAATTATCAGAGCAGACTGGCGGCCGGGTTTTCTCCGCGCACACCGCGGAGGATCTGCCTGCCATCGCCACCCGCATCGGCATCGAGTTACGAAACCAATACATTCTGGCTTATCGACCGATCAATCACAAAAAAGACGGCAAGTACCATCGTGTTGAGGTGAAGGTTGAGCCACCGCCCGGATTGCCCGCACTCAAGGTGCGCTGGCGGACCGGTTACTACGCTGAACGTTAATGATGGGCGATTGCTCGTGGGGCTGACGGAACCGGCGCAGGGCGAAACATCGGGCCCGCGGAACGCGCCGGCGCTGAGTAGGAATGTGCAGCTGGCGGCCGGTAAGCCGGGGCACGCGAGAACGAAGACGCGCCACCGAGCGGAATGGGCGTCCGAGGCTGCCACGGACTGGGCCGCGGATAAGTTACGCGCGATGGCGGAAGAATGGGATAACCCGATTTGAGCGGCGGTGTACCGAAGCGCGGCGGGATCGCTTTCGAGCGCGGACCTACCCAGAAGATCACCAATGGATTGGCAAAAAACGGCTGGTTGTAAATCGGTTGGTACGGACCAAATCCGAAACCATTGTCGATCACCGTGGGCGCGACTGCAATCGATCCCACGCCCGGAAATCCCGCGGACGGTGCTGGCGTGGGGGGCATGGCCAGGCCGGGAATCACGCCACTATAAGGCAGCAGACCGGGGTCGCTCGGATCGGCCGTGCTCTGATTGGCAGCCTGCTGATCGGCGTTGAGCGTCTCGGCGCGGCTGCGGCACCACTCCGAAAAGTTATCGATCGCGCCCTCGCCGTACTTCTTCGTCTCGGTTCCGATGCCGAAAAAGAACTGATTCGACTCGTCAATCAGCTTGGGCGCTTGGCCCGCAGTGCGAATCTCGGCTTGTCCGGTATAAGTTTCAAAAACACTCGGGTCGGCGTCGATCCGATACACTCCCGCCTTCGGGAAGCGCAGCTCAAAATTCTTATAAACCACAACTAGCGGTGCACCGGCGGCAGCATCGTTGGTGTCGACGATCGCCGAGCCTTGTACAAATTCGACACGCGCCGCCGTCAGCGCCGTCGAGATCATCCGGATTTCGCTGTTCTCATCGATGCGCAGAAAAACAGCGGGACCAAGCAGAATTTCTGCTCGGCCGGCTTCGGTCCGCAGCACCGATCCTTCTTTGATTTCGGGAAAGACGGCGGACTTCTGACTGACCGGCTGGTCGTTCAACAGAAGCACGCCCTCGGAGTAGTTCAATACACCGGCATGCGCCGAGATCACAGCTTGTGCAGCCAAGCTTCCCGCACAGCCCAACACGCAAACGGCAAACCACAGCGATCGAGCCGAGAAGCGCATCACGACCTCCCCTAGAGGTGATTGTAGCCTCGATTCGGCGCCGCTGTGCGCTCCTCCCAGCGCTTCACGACCAATTTCTTACCAGCGCCACTGGGCCGAGAAAATCGGTCCTTTGAAGTGCGCATCGACGCCCTCCGGATTGCTGCTACTAGACGTGTGAATATCGGCATGCACTGCACGATAGCCCGCGAGCAGCGACACCGGCCCCAGAGTCACGCCAGCATTACCCGAGGCTTCCAGGTACTCGCCATAAGAGCCGAAGGTCATGCCGCGAATACCGGCGTCAAGCAGAATGAGTTTGTGCCCGCGCCACGGAAAGAGCCGTCCTTCCGCACCAGCCAGCGGGAGCCCGATCGTCTGCGATTGGCTGGCGGTAGTGCCGCTCTCGACGCCGCGGATGGTTCCGTTAGCACCTAAGTAAGCGCCTCCTACCGAGAGCCCCAAATGGCCCATGGACCCGGATAACAAATCATATTGATAACCGGCGTACAGGTAATTCAGTTCCGCTCTCGAGCGTACAGTTTGCGTAACCGCAAAGCTCTGCCCGCCGTAGACGATGGTGCGATTGATCGTGTTAAATCCCGAAATGCGAAACGGTGTTCCTTCGACTACGATCCGGTGTTTGCGACCGGGCTTGCCCACAAATCGCCCGAAGAAGGTAAGCTCCTGTTGCGCCGCGCCCAGATCAGTTACCAGGTCGATCGGCGATCCGTTCGAGTGGAGCGTACCGCTCGTGTCGAGCAGCCAGACAGCGCCCGTAAGCTCAATACGGAAGCTCTCCGGGCTTTCACTCGACCTTCCCGCCGCATGCAGAGGACTGCCGCCGACAAGCAAAAAACTACCGAGAGCTAAGGCGGGAACGACACCTGCCGAAGCGAAAAACTGTTTGAAAGACATCTACTACTACGGATCAGCATAGCGTAATCGGCCTTACTGATAAGGTTGGGACGGTCGCGCTATTGCGGGTGGATCGTCTTGTCCGGCGATGAGCTTTCGTCGCCGAAATGGATGCTCGATTCAGCCTCGAATTTTCGGTAGCCTTCGAACTGCATCTCGTTTCGAATGTGGTTAGTGTCCGTGACCATTTGAACCTCTGCCTTAGCCGGTAAGAGGTAGTCCTGGGTGCCGATCCGGACGTTCTGATAGTCGATGGTCGTGGCTGTACTACGGGTTCGGATCTTCTCGGGAATGTCATCTGCCTCGGTAACAATCCGCCTGACCGATCCGCCCTCGGCATCCGCGTACACCGAGCCGTGATAGGCGACGTACGCTTTAGCCAAGTCGCTCAAGCTGAGACTGAGAGTTGAGTGCTGCTGGCTCACAGAATAGTTGAACTTTGCCAAGCGCCTGCCGCCGAGCGTCTCCCATTGCGCCCAGGTAAACTTCGTCTCGGTAGCCGGATCGAAGATGTTGCTGAGCCACATCCCGAACTCACCGGCGGTTGTCAAAGGAGTCCGCCAGCGCCGAGCCGTCTGCACAACCGGCTTGTCATTCACGGCCTCCAGGGTCCGCTCTTCTTTACCGTTGTTGAAGACGAGCTTGGAGATGAGAGTATCGCCTTTGTGCCAGTGTGTCGGCTTACGGCCGGCCTCGAATTGCGAGACCACCTGCTGGCAGATGAAGTTTGGTAGCCGGGCGGTGTAATCGGCGGCGTAGTTGCGCATTACCTCCAACATCCGTTGCTGTTCGCTCTCGCTGGGCGTTCCCGCCTGGACGCTAATAGTGGACTCAGGCATTTGACGCGCACCCGCAATACCGCTAGCGCCGGAAGCCGCAGCTAGGCCGACGACATAGCAAAGTAGGCGATACGCGATGCACCCGGGCCTGCTCATAGCAAACTATTTGACGTTGTAACACGATTGCCGTTCGCCAGCCCGTTCCCGGGGAAACTTTCGCCATAGACGGCAGTCCATCGGTATATGGCTAACAACGACAGCACCATCAAGCGCGGTGACCGATCCGATACCGGCGATAACGAGGCGCGCCCGGACGAAATGGGCTCGGGCGACGCACAAGCGACCGCCGATCCCACCAGCTTCGGCGCCTCCAGTTCGTTTCGGCATGCTGACTCTGACCGTTTCGACCCTGTCGCGGAGCTGAGCGACGTCGATGGTATGGAAATCATGCAGCCGACTGACGGGCGGCTCGGTCTGACTAACGTAGGAGATGTTCCGGCCGATGACTGGGCCGCCGATACCGGTCCAACTCGAAGCGCAGAAGAAGAGGGCAATCGCTAAACGCGGCGCCATGGCGGATCTGCAGTTAAGCAACGGCACGATTATCCGCACCGAGCACATTGAGCGCGCCGAATTTTATCCAATTGATTCCCTTTCCTCGTACGGCTGCCAATTCGGCGGTCCGGAGTTGCGCGACTGTCCCTTCTTGTTCGTGCAGATGCGGCACGGCGCGGAACGCATCAACGGTGCCGAATCGGAGAAAGATGCTACTGAGCTCGAAGCCCGCGGCGTTCATGTCGTCCGGCATCCGGTTAAGCACCAGACTCCGCCTTTATAAGCCGGGTTAGCACAGATCGTGCTAACGCGGCGTTTTCTCGGCCGAGCTCTGTCTGCCAAGTTCACGAGCAATTCCCGCGAAGAACGGTTTACCAAAAACTCCTATAGCCAGTACGCCGCCGAACAGCGCTAATGCTTCATAGCTTTCACGTCCCTGTCGCTGCCAGTAGTCGTCGGTCAGGTTAAGCCAAAGAGCGAACTCATCAAGTGTGAGCGCGGCCGCTACTCCGTAGAGCATGGATGTCAGACGTCCCATCCAGCGCGAGGAATTACTCGCACCCGTGCCGATCTCGAGCAACCACGTATAACCCACCAGCAGAAGCAACAGAATGCCCCATACCAAATGGTGAATATGACGGCCATGCATGGTGACGTTGTGAAACGGTCCGACGTTATACCGGATTGCAAGCGTGATGCCTCGCACCACCAACACAGAAATAAAGAACCCGACGGAAGCAAGAAAAAGACGTTCGCGTCTTGCTTCTCCAAACTGCCGGCCGTAAATCTCGCGAAGCTTCGTGCTTCTGACAACGGCGGTCAGAGCGACGAGAATGCCTGCTATGAGGAGTGGCCCAATCCAGAAGCTCTTGTGCAGCCATGGCATTTCCTCAAAGTAACTTAGTTTCCGACCAGGGACGTAGACGCATCGGAGCCCGGAAGCTGCTTCACAGGATCGTGTCCCAGCAGAAGCTCAATCAAGGCCTGCTCTTCCGGCATCACTGCGTCAGGGTCCGAGTTGTCGCGCGTTTGCAGAGAGTCGCGAAGCCGTTCGGCCTGCGTGGTCTTCAAAGCGCGGCGTCGCTCGTCTTGCTGCCGAAGCGCGTTTTGCGGCTCCTCCACTTGCGAGCGAATATCGAGATCGAGGCTGGCCCGAAGTTTCGATTCGTTTCGCAGAGTCCCAGTCTCGAGCAGTTCGGTCGTCGAACAGAGGATGCGTTCGTTCTGAGGAAGCTTGCTATGTTCTTCGTCGACAAAGAACCTGTTGACTCCGTCAAGCAGACCGAGATTGTGCGAGACCGTGCCATCACCGCGCGAAGTGAAGCTGTAGCCGGCATCAGTTCCGAGCTGGGTGGCATCGGCAATGCCGCTGGTGGTGACGCGATTGTAGCCGGCGACGTAGACCATACGGGCAGAATCGACCACATTCGCGATTTCCTGTTGAAATGCTGCGGCGCTATCCAGATGATCCTGTTGCACGGCAGTGCGCGTAAAAGTGGCGGCGCAATATAGCGGATCGAGACCCGGAAGTTTTCCGCGGACCGGCAGCATTTGATAAGCGCCTGCAAAGGTGCGGATGCATTCGAGCAGGATACTTGTGTTGCCGAAGTGCAGGATGTTGAGCTTTGACAGGACATCGATGATGTCGTTGTTGGCAAACAGCAGCCGGGGTATGGCAAGGAACCGTGGTTGGGAGTTCCCAGCATGAGAAGACGGCCGCCTGCCTTCCCGCCATCTGGATCGAGCATCGTTCTCCAACGATCCGGATGACGCGCGATGAAGGAGCGGGCGACCAACCCTCCCATAGAGTGCGCCACCAGGTGAACGGGCGCTTCGTTCCCGAACCAGGAGTTAATGCTGTTATACAGATCGTCGGCGGCGAGCCGGATGTCGCGACGCCAATCGAAAAAGAACGGCCGGACCTCCCATTCTTCGGCGAGCGCGAGAAGCTGGCGCGCGTAGTAGCGCATGTACATGCCGGTCGGTCGAACGTCCTGAAGGCTACGGCCCGTCTTCTCGTCGAGTTTCAGGAGATCGAATTGACCGCGAATCAGTCGCAGAGCGCTGATCCAAATCGAGAAATGCCCGCGGCTGTTGAAGGCTGTGAGCTCGCCGCCCATGATGCCGTGCATGACGACAACGTTTCCTCGCTTCTGCGTTGCGGAGCGGATAGCAGCCCTGTTAGATCTCTCGCGGAGTTCGTCGAACAACTCAGGTCCCAGCTCAATCCGCAAAACTCGCTGCTCGTCCGGGGTCGCGTTCGCGATCAATTGCGCAAGTTCAATAGGCGAGGCGGACGAGACCTTGCGAAGAAACTCCCGCTCATTCAGCATTGGTTCGCGCTCAGCCTGCCGCGATGGTACGCTTCGGAGACGAGGCGACTTCTACGAAAGCAGCTGTCGACTTCAGGAAGTTAGGTTCCGAATACGAGCCGCGGACCGCTTCCTTGCCCGCCTGGTAGGGATCGAAGGCGGTGAACTTGCCATCCTCCCCGAAGGAGACGTGAATGCCTTGCACACCGAAGGCTACCGGCACCGGTCCTTCGAAAGAGATTTCAGAATGATCGCTGCTGCTCGTCTCCACCTTGACCTTTCCGCCAGCGACCTCTTGAATCACGGGCACATCGATCGCGACACCGGTCCCATCGTCCTTTTCCGCACGGATCACATACTTCTTGCTGCGAGCGGTCGCCGTGATGATTCCCATTCTGCCCGCGATAAACCATTCGCGAATCTGCCGCGCATCCGGATCGATATCAGACTGATTGAGGACACGATCGAGAAGAATGATGTCCACTTTGTCGACCAGCACGTCCACGAATTCAAATCTAAGATTGGCCGCGCGTTGAAATGCCGTCGAGACGCCTAAGTTCTGGCCGGTTAAGGCCTGCAAAATATTGCCTAGCAGCGTGACTCCGATCTGAACCTTGACCGAGGACGACTTCTGGTCCTCGATTCTGCTGGCGGTTTGAATGTCCTTGGTGATAGGCGGTAAGGTCACGCTAGGATGCAAAATCAGTGCGTTGCTTAGATCACCGATCAGGTTCAGGTCTTGGTCTTGCTGCTCGACCACATTCAGCGGCGCGACGTCAGAACGCGGCAAACGAAGCGGGAGAAAGCCGATTTCTTTAAAGAGATTAAGAAACGGATCGGGACGCGCCATGCTCGATGCCCCCTGGGTGAGTGTTCAGCGGCAGCGACAACACGCGAATACCGCGCAATCTCATGGGAAAGTGTAACAGAGTTAGGTGCGAATGAAGCATCCGGCGACCGTCCGGTAGCTCGCTTCACTTTCGCTCTTTCTGCGGCTAGATTCTGGAACTCCCGGGTCAGTCTGTTCGTAGTTTCCAGCATGGAATCCGTCTTGGCAGACGTCAGGCAATCTTTGCGCATGCTGAAGAAGAGTCCCGGGTTTACGGCCGTAGCGGTCACAGCGCTGGCGCTCGGCATCGGCGCAAACACCGGAATTTTCAGCGTGATCAATAAGGTCATTTTGGAGCCGCTGCCTTATCCAGAACCGGACCGGTTGATGAAAGTCGGGCGCAAG
Source organism: Amazona versicolor (assembly GCA_034782995.1). Lineage (NCBI taxonomy): Eukaryota > Metazoa > Chordata > Aves > Psittaciformes > Psittacidae > Amazona > Amazona versicolor. Next base: position 22,520 of record JAVHMZ010128570.1, read on the forward strand.
TATCCGGGAGGGGAGGGCTACTCGAACTCGATCCCGAAGTACATGGCATGGAAACACAACAACGTGTTTTCGCTGATGACCATTTATGACCAGGGTGGCCCCGGCCTGAATATCTCGAGCGGTGACCGCCCCGAGCAGGTAAAGGGCAGTCACATTTCGAAGGACTACTTCCGGGTATTCGGCGCGAGTCCGATGCAGGGCCGCAACTTCTCGAACGCGGAGGATAGCCCCAACGGCCCCAAAGCGGCCATCATCAGCGAGAAGCTTTGGCGTTCACATTTCGGAAGTGATCCGCAGATTGTCGGGAAGACCACCGTGTTGAATGGCGAGGCGTATCCGATAGTGGGCGTGATGCCAGACAGTTTTGTGCCGGATCCGCCGGCGGAGGTGTGGATTCCGCTTCAGGCAGATCCGTACAGCACGAACCAGGGTCATTACCTCTTCGTGGCGGCGCGGCTGAAACCGGGTGTGACGGTTGAGCAGGCGCGCGGAGAAATGAAGCTGGTTGGCGAGCAGTTCCGGCGCGCGAATCCGAAGTGGATGGACAAGAACGAAAGCGTGGCGGTCACGCCGATGCGGGACGCGATGGTGCACGATGTGAGGACAGCATTGCTCATTCTGCTCGGGGCCGTCTTTCTGGTGTTGTTGATCGCCTGCGCGAATGTGGCAAATCTGCTGTTGGCGCGCGCCGCCGGGCGGCAGCGGGAACTGGCGATTCGAGCGGCGATCGGAGCGAGCAGATGGCGCGTCATTCGGCAGCTCCTCACCGAGAGTATTCTGCTGGCCAGTTTGGGAGGCGTCTGCGGGTTGCTTCTGGGTGCCTGGGGTGTGCGGAGTCTCTTGCTGCTGGTGCCGGGTAACATCCCGCGGTTGACCGAGAGCACTCACGCGCAAAGCGTCGTCTCCCTGCTCGACTGGCGGATTGCCTTGTTCGCGGTCGGCCTCTCGGTCTTGACTGGCGTGCTTTTCGGGCTCTTTCCGGCGCTGCACATCTCCAATCCTGATGTGGCGTCGACGTTGAGAGAAGCAAGCGGGCGAACCGGAACCGGCAGACGCCAGAACCGTGTCAGAAAGATTCTGGTCGGGGCGGAAATGTCGCTAGCCCTGGTGCTGCTGGTCTCGGCCGTGCTCCTGATCCGAACCTTTATCGGCTTGAGTGCGGCGAACCCAGGGATCGACCCGCACAATGTACTCACGCTGCAAACATCGCTGGCCGGTGGAAGCTATGCAACCACTGGAAAGGTATCTAATTTTGCCGTGCAGGTGATCCGGCGTCTCGAGGCATTGCCGGGAGTGCAGGCCGCGACCCTGGCGATTGCGCTTCCCACCGACTCTGAGATCGATCTGCCGTTTACCATTGCCGGCAAAACGCCGAAAGCAGGGCAGCTTTATGAAGGCGACGAGCAGTACCGGTTCATAGCGCCGCACTACTTCTCCGTGTTTCGGATTGGGCTGCTGCGCGGTCGATTTTTCAATGAACGCGACTTGGGCAATTCCGCGAAGGTGGTCATCATCAACCAGGCCATGGCTAAGAAATACTGGCCCAAGAGTGACGCGCTCGGTGCAGTCATTACTATCGGCAAGGGACTGGGACCGCAATTCGACGATCCGCCGCGCCAGGTTGTTGGCATTGTCAGCGATGTACGGGAGACGGGTTTGGGCGATACGAATGTCGGCGTCATGTACCTGCCCCAAAGCCAGGTGCCCGAAGGCGTAACGCAACTGGCGAACAGCGCTCTTCCGCTTTCCTGGTGCATTCGGTCGGCCAGCAATCCAAACTCGATCCGGACCGCGGTGCAGAAAGAGTTTCAAGCGGTGGACGGGCAAATGCCCATCTCGAAGATTCGGACGATGGAGGAAGTGATTGCGCAAGGCGTAAGCCGCCAGCACTTCAACATGCTGCTGCTGAGTGTTTTCGCTGGCATCGCCTTGATTCTGGCAGCCATCGGCATCTACGGCTTAATGTCGTACACCGTCGAACAGCAGACGCAGGAGCTTGGAATCCGCATGGCGTTGGGCGCGGCCAAGCAGGATATTCTGCGGCTGGTGGTCAGGCAGGGCATGACACCTGCTCTGGTGGGCGTGGTGGTTGGAGTCGCCATCGCGTTCGGGCTCACCAAGCTGCTCGCCAGCCTTCTCTACGGAGTGAAAGCGAGCGATCCGGTGACGTTCGGGCTAGTGGCGGGCTTGCTGCTCGGGGTGGCGTTCGTTTCTACTTGCGTTCCCGCGCGTCGTGCGACGCGAGTCGATCCGGCCCTGGCTCTACGCGATGAAGCGTAAACCGCTGCGGGACTCGGGCTGGTCCCGCTCATCTCAGAGCACCTGCAAGATCGATTTTTCCCGCAATCCGGTCTCGCTCACTCCGCCGATTTCAATCTCGACAAGCTGATTCGGATCACGCTCTCGCGCCAGTTCGACATTCACATAATTGCTGGTCAACGCCGTGCCGCGCTTCTCGAGCGTGACGGCGGGTAAGGTCTTGCCTAACATACGCAGCCGAAAGTCGCGATTTTTGCGTGCTGATACTTCACGCAACACTCCTGTGCGTTTCTGACGCACTTCCATAGCAACCTGGTCAGAAGCTTCCGCCGCGCGCGTTCCCGGCCGCTCCGAGTAAGTGAAGACGTGCAAATAAGTGAATGGCTGCGAGGAAATGAAGCTCACGGTCTCCTCGAACTCGGCCTCCGTCTCACCCGGAAATCCCGTCATGACGTCTGCGCCGATGGCGGCATCGGGCATCAACTGGTGCGCCAAAGCAAGCCGCCCGGCATAGTGGCGGGTGCGGTACTTGCGTGCCATGCGTTTCAAAACAGAATCGGAACCTGACTGCAGCGGCATATGTACGTGCTTTGCGATTCGCTCTTCGGACGCTACCAGTTCCAGCAACTCCAGCGACCAGTCCATGGGTTCAATCGAGCTGATCCGAAGGCGCTTTACCGTTGTCTGGTGCAGGACAGCGCGCAGCAAATCCACGAATCGCATGTCGCCGTTCGGCAGGTCCCGGCCCCAACGGCCAAGATTGATACCCGTCAAAACTACTTCGCAATAGCGGCCCGCAAGCGTCCTTACCTGCTCGACGATGCTCTCGATGGTGGCGCTGCGGCTTCGTCCGCGCACAGACGGAATGATGCAGAACGAACAGGAATTACTGCAGCCGTCCTGAACCTTGAGAGTGGGGCGAGTGCGATCGTCGCGGGTGCCGCGCACGGC
>JAVHMZ010129630.1:0-25726 GCA_034782995.1 Amazona versicolor
CGACATGCTCGAAGTCGGCAACGGCGGCATGACGGACACCGAATACCGTGCGCACTTCAGCATGTGGTGTCTATTCGCCGCTCCCCTCATGTCGGGCAACGATATCCGAACCATGACCCCCGCCACGAAAGCGATCCTCATGAACAAGGAGCTCATCGCAGTCGATCAGGACCCGCTCGGCGTTGCCGGTCACAAGGTACGAACCACCGGTGACGCCGAGGTGTGGGCGCGTCCACTCGCCGACGGTTCGCGCGCCGTCGCCCTGCTGAATCGCGGTAAAGAGAAACGCACCATCGACGTGTCCTGGACCGATCTCGGCTATCCCGGCCATGTGCAAGCTTCTGTTCGCGATCTCTGGACGCACCAGGATAACGGAACCGCGAATGGAACCTTCTCGGCGGATGTTCCCAGTCACGGCGTCGTGATGCTGAAAATCACTCCGTAGTGCTTTCGCCGTCTATGGCGCATCCGCCATCTGCGGATCTCGAATACTCGCGCCGCTGATCTTCCGCTCGTAATCGTCCAGCACTTTCCGCCGCAACGCCGCCGCGGCCGCGAACTCACGCTTGGCTTCCTCCGCGCGATTCAGTTTTTGGAGAATCTGGGCCCGTATGTAGTGAAGACTCGCGCTGTTCTGGTCCTGCGCCCCCGCCAGGTCGGCCTCCTTCAGCGCCTCCTGAAAACGCCCCGCATTCCGGTACAGTTTTGCTAGTGAAAAATGCGCCGTTCCCAGCCGCGGCTCGAGCGCCAGAGCGTTCTTGTAGTCGGCCTCTGCTTCCCCTATCCGATTGGCCGCCACGCAAATGTTTCCCAGTTCCTCCTGGTCGAAAGCCACGTCTGGTTCAATCGCTGCATCCGCCTGGAACTCCGCCCGCGCTTTCTCCAAATCCTGATTCTTACGGGCCATCACGCCCAGGTAATAGTGCACGAACGGCAGCTTCGGATTCGCTTTCGCCGCTTTCGTGAACTCCGCCAAAGCTTCTTCGTTTTCTTCGCGCGCCAGATGCGCCTTGCCGAACATCAAATGCATCTCAGGAGAGTCGTTCCCCACTTCCATCAGGCGCGCAAGCGCTCGCTTTTCGTTTTCAGCGTCTCCATTCTTCCCGGCCGCAATCCCGATCGCATAAAGATACTGAAGATTGTTGGACTGCTGCTCGAACAGCGGCTGCAGATAGGCTTGCGATTCCCGATATTTTTCCGTCAGGAAACACGACAAACCCAGCCAGTAGCGCGCTTGGAGCGACTCCGGATCGTCGCGCAACACGGACGAAAATTCCGGTATCGCCTCCGCGTAATTTCCACGGCGGAACTCCACCAAACCGATATTGAGGCGAATGCCCGCCACGCCCGGAGCCAGCTTCTCCGCGATTTGGAGTTCATGGAGAGCCGCGTCCCACTGTCTGCGCCGCAGAAGAACGACACCCAGATTTGCATGCGCTCCTACGGCATTCTCATCGGCTGCGAGCACTCTGCGGAAATCCTTTTCCGCGGTATTCAGATCGCCCGCTCGCAAAGCGTGCTCGCCCGCCGCGTAGACCTGAGACGTAGTCTCTTGGGCGGAACACGGAAACCCCAAAACGATCCCTAAAATGACAAGTCCGCTACCCCTCACAACGCGCATCTTACCGCCCCACCGCTCACAACGCCGCCCGATACCGCGCCGCCCCTCACAACACCGCGAACGCCGCTCCTGGCCGACCACCCCATTACTGAGCCGTGACCGTGAGGGAGCCAGGGCCTGCGAAACCCAGCCCACTACCCGGCTACCCTCCTTGCTCATCGTCCCGCAATGGGTATATCATTCCAGAATCACTGTTTCACACACGCAGCACACGGGGGTTACATTGAAATACAGTACTTTTACGCTCACGGCTCTTCTCGTCGTTACTTCCACCTTAAATCTCTTTGCACAAGATACCGGATCGATCAGCGGAACCGTTCGTGACCACACCGGCGCTTCAATTCCCAACGCGGAGGTGGTCGTCACCAACCCCTCCGAAAGTATCACCCGCCGTCTCACCACCAATTCGGATGGCGATTACCTCGCAGCAGGCTTGCCTGCGGGACATTACGACCTCATCGTCACCGCCAACGGCTTCAAACGCTCCGAAACGAAAGGAATCGTCCTTCGTATCGCTGAGAAAGCTCGGGCCGATGCCGAGCTCAACGTCGGCGATGTGTCCACCACCGTCGAAGTCGCGGGCGTCAACGTAGCCCAAGTTGAGACCGAATCTTCTGAGCTCGCCGGAACCGTTACTGAAAAGCAAATCAATCAACTTGTCTTGAACGGACGTAACTTCACACAACTGGTAACACTTGTTCCAGGAGTAAGTAACCAAACCGGCCAAGACGAAGGTACGGTCGGCGTGAACGGCAATGTAAACATGAGCATCAACGGCGGTCGCGTCGAGTACAACAATTGGGAACTCGATGGCGGCGACAACATGGATAACGGCAGCAATTCTACGCTGAATGTATACCCTAATGCCGACGCGATTGCCGAAGTCAAAGTGCTGACCTCCAGTTACGGAGCTCAGTATGGACGAAGTGGTTCGGGAACCGTTGAGACGATTACTAAGTCGGGCACCAAAACCTTCCACGGCGATTTGTTCGAGTTCGTGCGCAATGACGATTTCAACGCGCGCAACTTCTTCGAAAGCGAGCGCTCCTCCTATAAGAAAAATGACTTCGGATACACGATCGGCGGTCCTTTATTCGTCCCCAAGTTCTACAACCTGAGTAAGGAGAAGACTTTCTTCTTCTTCAGCGAGGAGTGGCGTCGCGAGCGCGTTCCCGGTCAGGTCTTCAATCAGCAAGTACCTTCCGCCGAAGAGCGCAGCGGTAACTTCTCCGATGTTTGTCCCGGCACCGATTGCCCGCACGATGCCAACGGAAACCCTTTCCCCGGCAATCAAGTTCCCATTGACTCGAACGCTCTTGCGATTCAGAATGCGCTCATTCCCGCCCCGAATGCGGGAAGCGGAGCATCCTCGTTCTTCAATCTTTCGCCTGTAACTCCCACGAATTGGCGCGAGGAGTTAGTGCGTGTCGATCAAAACTTTAACGACAACAACCGCTTTTTCTTCCGCTACATACACGACTCTTGGAATACAGTCAGTCCCAACACGCTTTGGTCGGTCGGCACCGCCAGTTTTCCCACCGTCCAGACAAGCTTTGTAGGCCCGGGAGTAAGTCTCGTTGCCCATCTCACTGACAGCCTTTCTCCGACTCTGCTGAATGAATTCATCTTCAGTTACACCACAGATCACATCTTCCTGAACGCAGTGGGTAATGTAAATCGGCCCGCGAACATGACCATGACCGGAATCTTCGATAACGGCTTCGGCGGGAAACTTCCGGCCGTCGATATCTGCTGCAACGCGTCCTACGGCGGAGGGTTTGGCGAAGATCCCGGCTACTTCCCGTGGGTCAACTCTAACCCCACATTCACTTACCGCGATACCCTCTCTAAGGTGTGGGGAAATCACAATATCTACACGGGATTCTATTTCGCGGCCCGCCAGAAGAACGAGTCCAATAGCGTCGATCTGCAAGGAATCCTCAGTTTCAACAGCAATAACTCCCTCAGCACGGGTAACGGGTACGCCGACTTCCTCACCGGGCAAATCGCCTCTTATCAGCAGTACTCCAACCAGATCAAGTTCTACAATCGCGAGAAAGCTCTCGAGCCGTTCGTCCAGGATGACTGGCGCATCACCAAACGGCTTACCGTAAATCTCGGCGTCCGGATCAGCATGTTCGGCACATACTACGAAAGGTACCATCAGGCTTTTAACTTCGATCCCGCGCATTTTACTAGCTCCCAAATCCCGCTGATCGATGTTAACGGAACGGTGACCACCGCCGGCAACTTAGTCCCCGGTGTCGGCAACGCCTTTAACGGATACGTACAGTGCGGCGTCACGCCGGGCGTCCCGAGAGGGTGTATGTCCGGTCACCTCTTCAATCCGGCCCCGCGTATCGGCTTCGCTTACGATGTTTTCGGCGATGGCAAAACCGCGCTTCGCGGCGGCTATGGCGTGTTCTATGAAATCACAAACGGGAATGAGGGGAACACTGAATCGCTCGAAAGTCCTGCGTCACCGCGCAACCTGGTGGCGACCCAATACAATATCAACGGCTACACCAACATTGGCAGCGGCTCTGGCACCGTAAGCTATCCTCCGCTTAACGGGTTCGGCATTCCCACCAAAGCCGTCTGGCCGTACATGCAGCAATGGCATCTCGATTTTCAACAGGAGTTCTGGCGCGGAACCGTAGGAACGTTCTCTTACGTCGGCTCCAAAGGTACTCATCTGACACTCAACCGTGACATCAATCAACTGCCGATTCTAAGTGCCTCCCAAAACCCTTATGGTCGCGGTCAGATAATGACTTCCGATGATTGCTCTAACGGCACGGTCAACGGAGTCGCGCCCACCGGCCAGGCAGCCGTCAACTTCGGTGTCGCTTGCGGAAACGATCCTAATCCGAACCGCCCCTTGTACGGCTTCGGCAGTATTACCTCGTTGGAGAACCAGGCCAACTCGAATTACAACTCACTGCAGATCTCGCTCCGGCGCACCGTTGGGCGGCTGAATTTTAGCCTCGCCTACACGCTAAGCCATTCGCTCGATGACTCGTCAGACCGTTCCGACGGCAGTTTCCTTGACTCGTACAATCTCCGCCGGACTTACTCCAGCTCGAACTTCGACCAGCGTCATCTCGTAAACATAAGCTCCGTTTATGATCTCCCGTTTTTTGCTAAACGAGGATTGATGCACACTCTGTTCGGCGGCTGGCAGATCTCCGGTTTAATGACCTTCCAGACAGGAACGCCTTTCAGCGTAGTCAGCGGGAATTACGGACCGGGCACCGGTAACGGCTCGGGAACGGCTTCCTATGTCGACGTCATCGGCGATCCTTACGCGACTCCTCCCGTCACAAACACGGCGGGTATCATCGGTCCTCTCCTTTACAATCCCGGAGCGTTCGCGCAAGAACAGGGACTTACAAATGGAAATGCCGGTCGCAACATCTTACGTAACCCGAGCCGCACCAACTTCGACATGGGTCTCTTCAAGAACTTCCAGATTCGTGAACGGTCCGCCTTTGAGTTTCGCGCGGAAGGTTACAACGTCTTCAACCACACTCAGTTCAACGGCGTCAACAGCACCGCGTCCTGCTTCGGCGGCTCCAACAACTCCGCGGGCGGTGCGGATTGTGTCTCCACCACCAGCTTCCTGCACCCCGGCGGCGCGCACAATCCCCGCATTCTCCAGTTAGGCGCTAAGTTCCTCTTCTAACTTACCCGGGCAGACTATCTCGACTTAGTCTGCCCTTCTTTCCATGAATGCACCCCAGGAGCGTCTCGGTGCCAAGGGCCGCATCAGCTTGCTTCAAGCCTTGGCCGCCAACGTCCTCAACATGGTGGGAATCGGGCCCTTTCTCACCATTCCCCTGATACTCACTGCCATGGGGGGCCCCCAGGCGATGTTAGGCTGGGCGCTCGGAGCAATCATCGCCGTTTGCGATGGCTTGGTTTGGGCCGAACTCGGTGCCGCAATGCCCGGTTCCGGCGGATCGTATCGATACCTTCGCGAAGCGTTCGGCCCCCGCCGCGTCGGGCGCCTCATGAGCTTTCTCTTCCTGTTTCAAAGTATCGTCGCCACCCCGCTGCTTACAGCCTCCGGCGCTGTGGGATTCGCCGAATATGCGAAATTCCTAGCTCCCCAAATCACGAACTGGCAGGGGAAAGGGATCGCAGTCCTGGTCTGCCTCTTAGCCACTTTTCTCCTCTACCGCAATATCAAGTCGATCGGAACCGTGTCGATGGTCATGTTCGTTGCACTCTTGGGAACTATGACCTGGATTATCGTCGTCGGCGCTCTACACTTCAATGTCCGCCTCGCCTTTTCCTTCCCTCCCAGCGCCTTTCACCTTTCAACCGGCTTCCTGTCAGGCCTCGGGGCCGCCGCCCTGATTGCCATGTATGACTATCAGGGATACTTCACCGTATGTCTCATCGGCGATGAAGTAGAACGGCCGGAGCGTAACATCCCCCGCGCGATATTGATCGCTATCGCACTCCTGGCCCTCTGCTACGTCGCGATGAACTTATCCGTAATCGGAGTCGTTCCCTGGAAAGAAGCGATGCAATCCAAAGCCATCGTCTCTGACTTCATAGGACGCGTACAGGGTCATACGTTCGCCCAGTTCAGCGCCGTTCTCATCATGCTCGCGGCGTTCGGCTCCGTGTTTACAGTCCTGCTCGGTTTTACTCGCGTGCCGTACGCGGCAGCGGCGGAAGGCGAATTCTTCTCCATCTTCGCCAAGGTGCATCCCAAGGGATTTCCGTCCTTCTCGGTCTTAAGTATGGGGATCGCCTCGGCCGCCGCCTGCTTCTTGAAGTTAGAGGATTTGATCAGCTCTCTGCTGATCATTCAAATTCTGACGCAGTTTATCTCTCAATGCCTCTGTGTATTTCTGATCCGCGTTTATCGAAAAGACATCCGGCGTCCCTTCGCGATGTACCTTTACCCGATCCCGGTCGTGCTTGCTCTCGCGGGCTGGATTTTTATCCTGCTCTCCAGCGAAAAAAGATTCATTGCCGCCGGATTACTCACGGTCATCGTCGCCATTGGCGCTTATCTCTGGCGGGCTCACGCGCGTAAAGAGTGGCCCTTCGCAATACTAGATGCGCCAGAACCAATTGCGCCGGTATAGCGCGTACGCGAACAGGTAGCACACCAGCACGAAGCCGATCGCATAGAGCAGTGAAGCATTCAGAGGCGACGCAACCCGCGCAAACAGATCGTAAATCCAGTCATGGATATCCAGTAAGTCAAGCGTTGACGCCAGTAACTCGGAAAATAGATACACGGCGAGCGCGTTCATTCCTAAAATCACGAACGGCCTCACCGGGGTCCTCACTCCAAGTCCATCCACCAACCAGGCAACACCAGCGAACAGGATGAAATCCAGGCCGGCGTTGAAAAGCGCGAACGAATCCGTCCATAGCTTCTTGTTAAGCGGCATCCAGAGGCTCCAGATTAAGCCAACCAACACTAACGCGCCTCCAAGTAGCCCCATCCAAACCAATCGCTTCGACAACTTCTCACGCATCCGCAGTAAGTGCCCCGCGATCACGCCGAACAGCGTCGTTGCAATGGCCGGAAGAGTACTCACCGCTCCTTCCGGATCCCAATCCCCGCCGTGGTAATTATGTTTACCGAACAGTGCCCGATCCACCGAATGAGCGAAATTCCCGTCTAACTCAAAACGCCCCGCGCCGCCCCCAGGTACCGGAGCGAAAGTCATCAAGAGCCAGTAAACCAGCAGCAAGCCGCCGATCCACAAAACCTGTCCGCGTACCCCGGTCATCAAGTAAATGCTGGAAGCCGCCAGGTAACAGAGGCCGATCCGTTGCAACACTCCCGGAATGCGCATCGTCGCGAAGTGGAAATCGGGATAAAGATACACCAACAAACCCAATGCAATCAGGATTGCCGAACGCCGTACAATCTGTCTGAATAACTTCCGTTTGTCCCATCCGGATACCAGCCGTTTCCCCAATGACAGTGTGATCGACACCCCCGCTATCCAGAGGAACGAAGGGAACACGAAATCCGTAAGTGTCCAGCCGTGCCACTTTGAATGCTGAAGTTGCGCATAGGACGCCGGCCCGCCGCCATTGTTCACCAGCACCATCAAAGCCATCACAGCCCCGCGGAATACATCCAGTGATAGAAGCCGCGACCCGCCGGTCGAACTAGACGATTCCATAAAAAAAGGCCGGAACTGATTTCGTTCCGGCCGAAGTGAGTCTACAGAAAACTTATTCGCCTGCCATGGCAATTTCAACCGTGGGTGAAATCATCCGCATGGCGGAACGAACCTTGACCCGGTACATCGGATCCTTGTTGTAAGTCAGGAGCATACGATCGACGGATTTGTTCTTGTAGTAGCGCGAATTCGAAAGATGCCAAGCTACCTGGCGGATTCCGTCGGTGAAGGACTCAAATGACGCCTTCCCGTTCATCCATCCGAATAAGTTGAACCTTTGGCAGTGTTTCCCACCGCCGCTTTCGATTAACGCCAACCCTGGCAGTAAACGCCAATCCAATCCGTTGTTGTCGGCTTCCCGAATAAATACATCTGAAAGGTGCTGCGCTGGACTATTGTTCCTTTGAAAAAAGCTACGGAGCGACAAAACTCGGGGATCTTCGCTTGACCGAATCTGCGCCTTCTCCGCTGGCTGGGCCTCTGTTTGGGATGCCGCCAGGGCTGGAAGCCCCGCGATCCCCGCAAACATAACCATTCCTTTGGACAGAAGGTTTCTCATTCAGTAATATCGACCTCGTAAGAAAAGTGATTTGCCCGAAGGGTCAAATGGTACCGCGATAGTGGCGTTCTACAAACACGCCGCTACAAAGTGCGATTACTCGTGCCCAAACCTCGATCGATTGGACATAGGGAAATTCTATCATGCCGGGAAGCATTTCCCTAGAAATTTCATGTCACCGTATTACAAAAGAATCACACGAAAACTAAGTAATCGAACTTACGAATGGCCCTCCTGCGGACCCGTCGGCGCTACGCTCGTATCGCCCTCAGCCGTATATTCTTTCGCTGCTTCTTCGTTGCGGCCCAACAATTCCAAGGCCGCCGCGGTGACATGTTCCGAAGTGAAGCCGAACCGCTTCATTGCCTCGTCTCCCGGAGCCGATGCACCGAAGCGATTAATTCCAATACAAATTCCTTCACTACCCGCCCACCTTTCCCATCCGAAAGTAGACGCAGCTTCCACTGTCACGCGCTTCTTGATTTCTTTCGGCAGAACGCTTTCGCGGTACTTCGCATCCTGGCGCTCGAACAGTTCCCAACTGGGCATGCTGACCACGCGCGCCTGTACCCCATAGCCTTTCAATTTCTCCGCCGCTTTGACGCACAACGAAACTTCGGATCCGGTGCCAATCAGAATCACGTCCGGCTTGCCGTTAGCAGCATCGGAAAGAATATAAGCACCTTGAGCAACGCCCGATTCCGATCCCGCGATCCGCTCCAAAATCGGCAAATTCTGCCGCGATAGCGCGAACAGCGTTGGATGATCCTGCTGCACGGCGAGCTTCCATCCTTCGGCCGATTCATTCGCGTCCGCGGGTCGAATCACCGTCAACCCCGGAATCGCGCGCAATCCCGCAATCTGTTCGATTGGCTGGTGAGTCGGTCCGTCTTCTCCCAACCCCACCGAATCGTGCGTGAACACATAAATCGAGTGCAGTTGCATCAATGCGCCCAATCGAATCGCGGGCTTCACATAATCGGAAAAAGTGAGGAACGTAGCCGAGTACGGAATAATTCCGCCGTGCGCCGCAAGCCCGTTCACAGCGGCTCCCATCGCATGTTCGCGAACACCGAAGTGCAGATTCCGGCCCGCGAAGCTCCATTCCCCGCCCGCCGTTCCAGGCGACTTGCCGCCATACTCGCCCGCCGGCTCGAAATCGCCCATGTCCTTCAACGCCGTGTTCGTCGATGGATCCAAATCCGCCGAACCGCCCAGCAAATTGGGAATGCGCTTTGCCAGCGCGCTCAAGGCCTGCCCCGCTGAAACACGCGTCGCCATCGGTTTGTCCGTTGGCTTCCACTTCGGAACGTCCGCGTCCCAATCTTCAGGAAGTTTGCGCGCGATCATCGCGTCCCACTTCTTCCCTTCTTCCGGAAAAGCTTTCTCGTAATCATCTCGAACGCCTTCCCATTGCTTCTGCGCCGCTTCACCCTTCGTTACCTGTTCACGGAAATGAGCAAGCGCCGCGGGCGGCAAATAGAAACTGTCCATCGTCGGCCAACCCAGATTCTTCTTGGTCGCGGCCACCTCATCTTCCCCGAGTGGCGAACCATGCGCGTGAAAGCTGTCTTGCTTGTGCGGACTCCCGAACCCGATATGCGTGTGCACCAGAATCAATGAAGGCCGCCCCGTCTCCGCTTGCGCCTCGCGGATTGCCGCATCGATGGCTTCGGTGTCATTGCCGTCGGTCACCGTCGTCGTATGCCAGCCATACGCGTCGAATCTTTTCGCGACATCTTCCGTGTACGTCAGCTCGGTCGCCCCGGCCAGCGAAATATGATTCTGGTCGTAAAGATAAATCAACTTCCCAAGCTTCAGATGTCCCGCCAGTGACGCTGCTTCCGATGCGATGCCTTCCATCAGATCGCCATCGGAAACGATTCCGTACGTGTAATGGTCCACCAGCTTCTTGCCTTCTTTGTTGAACGTGGCGCCCAGCCAGGCTTCCGCCATGGCCATGCCAACCCCCATTCCAAAACCCTGTCCCAGCGGTCCCGTAGTCACTTCCACGCCCGCCGTATCGCCCCGCTCCGGATGCCCCGGCGTATGGCTCCCCATCTGCCGGAACCGCTGCAATTGCTCCAGCGGCAGATCGTATCCCGTCAGATGCAGCAAGCTGTACAGCAGCGCTGAACCATGACCGGCCGAAAGCACAAACCGGTCGCGATCGGGCCATTCCGGATTGTGCGGATTGTGCTTCAAATGACGCGTCCACAGCACGTACGCCATCGCCGCCGCGCCCATCGGAAGTCCTGGATGTCCGGAGTTTGCTTTTTGAACCGTATCGATCGATAAGATTCGGATCGTGTTGATGCAGAGTTGGTCGAGTGCTTGCGGGTCCAACTGCGCGGCTTGAGATGACATTTTTTGCGCCCTCTATATCGCTTTCGGAATTTCTCGCTCTGAGAATTGTATCGCCTGTTGTTTATTGCTTATACACAATTCCGTTCTTCATCACGAACTTTACGTTTTGCAACTCGGCGATGTCGGACAGCGGGTCTCCAGAAACGGCGATAATATCCGCCGCCTTCCCGGCTTCGATCGCGCCTAACTCTTCCTGCTGATCCAAAAGCGCGGCGTCCACGATCGTCGCCGATTGAATCGCCTGCAGCGGCGTCATCCCATATCGCACCATGTACAGGAACTCCTTCGCTTCGTTCTCCGTCCACGGAAAACCACCGGCATCGGTTCCGAACCCGATCTTCACGCCGCTCTTCAGCGCGCGCCGAAACGCCGCCTCCTCCAGCTTCTGCATCTCCAGCCACACCGGCGCGCCCGCATCCGCGCGGCCCTGCGCCACGTAAACTCCCACGTAAATCGTCGGGCACCAATAGACACCCTTGTTCTTCATGATCGAAAGGAGTTCGTCATCCAGTCCGTCCCCGTGCTCGATCGTGTCCACACCCGCGCGCAGAGCCGATTCGATTCCTTCTCGCCCCATCGCGTGCGACGCTACTTTCCGGCCCAATCGATGCGCCTCATCCACCAGCGCTTTCGCTTCTTCATCGGTGAAATTGACCCAGGAATGCAGCGCGCCATTCTTCACGTAGTATTTGCGGTCGGAATAATATTTGATCCAGTCGGCCCCATATTTGATTTCTTCACGAACGGCATGCCGGATATTATCCGCCCCGTCCACAATTTGGACGCCCTCCGGAACTTTCAACTCCCAGGAGTAGCCCGATAGCGGGTACATGCCCGTGGGCGCCATCGCGCGCGTGGAACAGAAAATCCGCGGACCGGGAATCACGTTCTGCTCGATCGCATGCTTCACGTCCACATCGGCATACATCGCGCCTTCGGTTTCCAAATCCCGAATGGTTGTGAACCCGTTCATGAGCGCGATACGTGCCGCCGCCGTCGCCCGAATCGTTCGGTAAGGAATCGACTCCTTCAGCAGTTGTTCGTCATAATCGGCTGCCGTCACATCGCCCTGCAGCAGGATGTGGGTGTGCGCATCGATGAGTCCCGGAAGAACGGTCGCACGGCTAAGATCGATCGTTTGCGCATTCATCGGCGCGGCCACCGTGGCCCCCACCTGCGTAATGCGGCCGTTCTTGACCACAATCTTTTGATTGCTCAGAACCTTGCCCGTGCGAACGTCCAACAACTTACCCGCCTGTATCACAATCGTTGGACTCGCCGGCATCCCCGTCTGCGCCGGCGCGAGCGCGGTGAAACTCAAGAACCCGATCGTCAGTAATCGATGCATGGCCCAATTGTATGAGCACGCTGCCGAGCTCTATGACACTGGAACTGCAAGAACAAATCCTACTCAGGCTTTTTGCGTTCTGTAGCGCGACGTGAGGCTTCCTCGCGAAATTCCGAAAAGTTCTTCCTCACGACGTCTCTAGGCAACTTGTCTACATCTATACCGCGAGTTTTCAACACGTGAATTCGATGATGACCGTCGAGCATCGTTCCGTCAGGTCATACCTTAAAACTGTGCGGCTGTCCGGGCGCCAACGAACTGCTTAGCTCATCGGTGCTCATTTTACAAAACACGTTGAGTTTGCTTTGGATGAGACTCGAATGTAATGGCTTGAGCGAAATCATCGCACGCTGGCAGCAACATCGTGGATACAGATTTCCTGTTCAGCTGTTTCTGGGACGTGAACGCCACGAACCTTCGACACTTGTTCGATAGCGAATGCTGGCTCCATCCCATTCCAAACAAGCAAGGATGCCGCAATCAGACCTGTTCTCCCGATGCCCTGACGACAATGCACTAGAACATTGTTTCCTTTCCGCAAATCGTCATGAATGCGTTCCAGCAAGTTGAAAAAGGTTGATGAATCGGACGGGACCTCTCTGTCCGGAATCGGATACGAAACGAAAGTCATATCATGCTTCCAAACTTCGGAGGCTTCATCCACCAGATCGAGTTCCCGTTCCTCCTCTTTGGTGAGAAGAGAGACGATCGTATCAACGCCAATACGGATCCACGCCACTATTTCATCCCCGAGCCAATCGCCACCACGAGGACGAGAGGACAGAAGTAGCTTTCCGGGCCACGGACCTGATACCGGATATACTTTTGAAACCATATGCCTCCTAGCTATTTAACCTTTCCAAGTCATATCACGTTCAAGGATGTCCCCGGCGATCGTCTTCGCCGGACCGCGGCCCGCATGCTATCGTTCACATTCGGATCGCATGTCCGTTACTCACCTCGTTCGTTTCCTTTTGTCTTCCGCGCTGGCTCCGCTTCTGATTTTTACTTTGGTTACCGCCGGTGTCTGGCTGCTCCGGTTAAACCGAGTCCGCGTCCCTTGGTTTGCCTTATCTCTTGCAATCGTATCGATCGTTTGCACCGCCGCCGTTGCCTATCTGTTTCTTCCGGTTCTGTTCGAGGACGCGGAAACCGGCATCGCTTGCGTCTCGGCTCTGGCCATGCGCGGCTTCCCAATTTATCCATCGATGACGGACGCGCCCCGCTACATCCTGCTCTATGGACCTCTCACCTATCTCGCGCACATTCCTTTCTACTTACTGTTCGGGAAAAATCTGTTCGCCTTCAAGCTGCTGGGCGTCTCAGCCTTAGCCGCCACCCTGTTCGGTCTCTATCGTCTTTGCCGAACCTATGCAGATCGCCGCACCTCGCTCATCGGACTTGGCTGCGCCTCATTAGTTCTCTTCCGGTATCTCGGCATCGAGTTTTGGGGACGTATCGATCCCCTCATTCTTCTACTCACCGTCTTAGCCATCGGGGCGATTGCCGCCGGACCGACCTGGCTGATTGTCACCGTTAATGCACTAGCCTTTGCGGCGATCCCGAATCTAAAAATTAGCGGGCTCGCCTATTTGATTCCTATCTTCACGTTACTTATCGTTCGAAAGGGCTGGCGAATCGGGTTGATTACCGCGGCAATTGCAACCGTCCTGACGCCCCTGCCCTTTTTGCTTCCTTCTGTCTCACTCATGAATTATGTGGCCGTTCTGAGGGCCGCCGCGGGACACGGTCTTGTGATCGGCTTTCTCATCAGAAACATTCAATATTCAATCCTGTTATTAGTTCCCCTGATTGTCAACTTTCCCCGCATTAGAAACTCGCGTGTAAATTTTATCTATCTCATCTCCATTGTTTTAGCTCTGATCGTCACATCGATACTAGGTTCCAAAAGCGGAGCGGGAAGTTATCATCTGCTCCCTTACATCGTGCCCATCCTTCACCTCTATTTCCTCCAGCGCGACAGTCTTTCAGCGGAGCCGGGTGACCTTGCTTTCCAGCCGTTTGCGATCGCCTGGGCCCTCACAACTCTCTTCCTTGCAAGCACCCATCTGCAGACTGTAATCCGGGCCTACCGCGCGGCGCCTCTGGGGAAAAAAGTCATCACGGAAATCCAGCGCGATGAAACCACTTATCGCGGACGCACCATCGAGCTCGGAGTCGGCGATAACTTCGAAGATCCCCGAACCTTCTACTCCTATTTGCCCGTGTTCCAGGGCCAGCCTTACACTATCTCCGGCGCCGCCGTCCGCGATTTACAAGCGGGTGGCACTCCCATTCCCCCCGCCACCATGCGGTATATCGAGACCTGCAATAGCCAAGTCTGGCTGATTCCGCGCGGCCAGGCTCCCTTCAGTGCGCAAAACAGCTATTACGAAACCCCGCACCCCGCTTTCGAAAGGAACTTTCAGAACGCGTTTCTAAACCACTACCATCGCGAAGCCTCCGGAAATCTTCTCGACGTCTGGACCTGCAATCACCCTTAGCGGCCGCCGTCTGAAAGCTATACTTTGAGTTCCATCATGAGCGCCCGATCTGCGAGTGATTACACCGGATTTACCATCCGTGCCGCGCTCGTCCCGGCCTTGGGAGTTGCCCTGTTGGGAGTTGCCATCTATCGAGCCGCGCTGGTCGCGTGGGCGGACCTCGTGTTTCGTCAGTCCACTCCCGCCGCCATCGAGAAGGCCGAGCGCTTGATGCCCGCCAACGCCACTTATCACTACACTCGCGCCCTCGTGATGGAGCAGAATGACCCGACCTCTCCAGACATTGAGCGTGAGTTCGCCGCAGCCGTCTCAGTCAACCCGCGTTACTCAGACGCGCTCATGGCTTGGAGTGTCGAACGCGAGATGCATGGCGACCAGGCCGGAAGCGAGCGTCTTCTCTTGCAAGCCCAGCGCCGCGATCGCCTGCTCCGGCCCGCTTGGGCTCTTGCCAACTTCTACTTCCGCCAGGGAAACTCAGACCTGCTTCTCGCTCACGCTCGTGAGTGCCTGCGCATCATCGGTGTCTCCGGCGTCTCTGAGGGCCGCTTCGCCCTGACGCCCGTCTATGATCTCTGTTGGAAGTCCGGCGCCAGCGCAGATACGATCTTAAGCAAGGGAATTCCGGATATCCCGATCATTCTCGGCTCCTACGTGAGCTATGTGCTCCACACGGGACGTGCTTCCGCCGCCCCCGCCATCGTCGCCCGCATGATGCCCACCGCGGAACCCGGCGAAATGTTTTTCCTGCGGCCTTACCTGGAAGACTTACTGGCCCGCAATCAAGTTACATTAGCCGCTCGAACATGGCGGCAATTACACAACAAAAGTATCTTGTCTTATCCCGGCCCCGACCCTGACCGCGGCATCTTCCTGACTAATGGCGAACTCGCTGCCGCACCACTGGATTTTGGATTCGATTGGCGTCGCATGTTCCCGGATTCCGTCCAGTTCGGTTATTCGCGCTTAGAGCATTCCTATCGGTTCGATTTCGACGGCGCGGAGCCGGAGAAGCTGGTCCTGCTCAATCAGGTTCTCCCCCTGCAGCCTGCCAAATCTTACCGCTATCAAGCTCGATTCGAGAGCGACGTCAACCCGGAGCAAAGCGGCCTGCGCTGGAGTATTCGCGATCATCGATCCGGCGAGGCTCTCAAAATCCAAAACACAATCAAACAGGACGGCGATTCCAAAATGCTGATAATGGATTTCGACACGCCGCCAGCAATGAATTCCGGCGACTTATCTCTCAGCTATCAGAGAGAACCGGGAACTGCGCGCTTGCATGGTTATTATCAATTACTCCAAGCTAGCCTGAAACTGAAGTGATGCAGGTCTACTTACCAGGTTCGAACCCTTGCTGATCGATTGGCTCGTCTGCATTGTCTATCTGGGGCTGCTTGTCTCCTGGCAACCCGCCACGTGGGCAGTCAGTCTTCTGGAAATCGGCATTTTTCTGATTGCCGCCGTTGTCCTGGTGCGGCGTTCGCTTGAAACCGCGCCATCGTTTTCTTTTTCACCGGATATCATCGCGTTGACAGTCATCCTGCTCGTCGGTCCTATCCAGGCACTTACCCGGACCACGGAAAGCTCCTATCAAACCTGGAATACAACTCTCTATTGGCTGGCAATCGCTTCCATCTATGTGCTCGGGAAGAGTCTACTCTCCCAAAGATCCACTCGGTCTCGCTTTTTGTCTCATCAGGTATGGGCCGGGACCGTCTTATCCATCCTCTCTGTAGTGCTCTTCTTCCTCACGCCCTTAAAAATCTTCGGAATCTTCGCTTCCCGCTACCCCGCATTCGGCCCATTCATCTACAAAAATCATTTGGCGGTCTTCATCGAGCTTCTCTTGCCCGTCGCTTTCCATAAGATGATTTTCGACGCGCGCCGCCGCCTCGTCTACGCCGGTCTCTTCGCGGCTCTCTTCGCGTGTATGATCGCCAGCCTTTCGCGAGCCGGCGTCGTTGTGGCGATTGCAGAAATTCTTATTCTGCTGATGTTCTCCTGGTCGCGCGGCGGCCTCTCCTTACGCACACTCAGAAATCTCGGGATTCCGATTCTCGTCTTGATTTTCCTCTTTACCCTCATGGTCGGCTGGGAAGGCATCTGGACCAGATTCCACGAGCAGAATAGCTTCGCTATGCGGAATGAGCTTTCCTACTCCACCCTTCAAATGATCAAGGCCAAGCCGTTCTTTGGATTCGGACTCGGTACCTGGCGAACCGTCTACCCGGAGTTTGCGACGTTCGACATCGCCCGCGTCGCCAACGAGGCCCACAATGACTGGCTGCAGTGGGCCGCCGAAGGTGGAATCGGATTCGCGCTAGCCATCTTGTTTTTCGCCGTCTACGTAAGCCGGTTTGCCTGGAAACACCTCTGGGGACTCGGAGTTCCCGCCGTATTCGTCCATTGTCTGGTGGACTACCCGACCCGCAACTCGGCCCTCGCCGCGTTTCTGTTTCTTTTCGCCGGCGCACTGGCTTCCACCCAAATCGACAAGCGCGAAACCGATTCCAGCCGCGGCCCCGAATGGCGTGTGCTCTCCGTTCGTGCGAGAAGTGGCTAATCGCTTTTCGCTATTGCGAAACCAATAGCGCCGTTATAACTTACTCCAAGCATGTCCACCAGACCTGAATCGATGAAGCCCATGTTCCTCCCGGGAGTCGAAGCGAACCCGCGGCCCGGCCCCTTTCAAAACCTGATCGCCGCCGCGCAAAACTCGGGCAACGAGTATCCACAAATCTGGCATATGTTCGCGTTTCGCCCCGCAGCCACCGAACACCTGGCGCGCTTCACTCAGGAAGTCATGCGTGGCGAAGCGCCTCTTACACCGGGGTTGCGCGAACTGATCGCCGCTTTCACTTCCAAACAAAATCACTGCCCTTTTTGACTCAAATCCCACGCTGCAGTTGCAGCGGAACTACTCGGAAGCGAAGAATTAGTCCAGAGTGTACTTACTGACCTGGAAACATCTCCGCTGCCCGAAAAGGACAAAGCCCTCCTCCGCTTCGTCGCCATCGTAAACAACCAATCGGCCACGATGAGCGCGGAAGATATGCGTCCGCTCTACGCCGCGGGTTGGGAAGATGACGCCATCTACTACGCGATCACCGTTTGCGCGCTCTTCAATTTCTACAACCGATGGATCGACGCTTCGGGCGTCCATGAGATGTCCCCGGAATCGCATCGCGAGGGAGGCAAGCGTACCGCCCTCCACGGGTACATCCGTAAATAACCCGAACTACGGCGTGAAAGGCCAAACCGCCGTCGTAGTATAACCTCCATCTACGGCAATGATCTGCCCGGTAATATATTCAGCTCCCGGCCCGGCCAGAAACACCGCGAGCGGCGCGACATCTTCCGGCCTTCCCAATCGCGGATTGGCCTGCACTCCCGCCAGCCACTCGCGCATCTCCGCCGGCTGCCACATCACCCGGTTCAAATCCGTCTCAATAAAGCCCGGCGCGATGCAGTTCACCTGAATGTTGTGCCGCCCCCACTCCGCCGCCAGCGCGCGCGTCAATTGCATGATCCCGCCCTTCGTCATCGCGTAAACCGACATGAACGGCCAACCTGTTGTGGACGCCAAACTCCCAATGGAGATCACTTTGCCGCCCTGCCCGCGCGCGATCATCCTCGCTCCCACCACTCGCGTCAGCTCCGCGATCCCGTGCAAATTCGTCTGCATCACGCGCGCGTAATCCGCTTCCGTATAGTCTTCGAACGCCTTGCGAATATTCGTGCCCGCCACATTCACCAGAATGTCGACGTCACCCGCTTCCTCCGCGCACTCCCGAATTGAACGGTTGGACGTAATGTCCAGTTCCATCGCCGTCCCGTGCATCTCGGCCGCGATCGTTTTGAGTTTCTCGATGGAGCGTGAAGCCAGTAACGTATGCGCACCCGCCTCCGCCATCGCGCGTGCGATCGCCAGCCCGATTCCCCGGCTCGCGCCCGCAATCAACGCCGTTTTTCCCTTGAGCATAAGACTCTATTGTCACTTCAGGCGAAAGCGCGCGAAGATGTTGACGGCTGCGGGGTGATCGCCATAGTACGGCTTAATTGTGTCGGGTAAAGTGTAGCCCGTCACATTTACCCCCAACCCCGCAATTGCGTGCTCCCAGACCGCCACGTCGTGCGTAAAGCCCAAAGTGTAGGCCCCAATGCGAAACGTGCTGCCCACGGTCCGCCCAAGCGTCTCTTCCAACTGCGGATCGTTCGCGAACAGCTCGTCCTTATCCACCAGTTCCGCGCGGCCCGTCACAGCATTCCTCCGCGAAACAGGCAGCACGGATTCCAATAAGTACGAATTCAAATTGCGCTGGCTAAGCAGATCGTGATTCCGCCCCCAAATAAAACTCGATGCCCACGTAGCCCCATGCATCGGAACGCTGTAATGGAGCGAAGCCGTCGAGCGCACCACATCCCCCGGTGTCTGCCGCTCCGGCCGCGCGAGGCGGCCCGCCGAAACCTGAAACATCCACCGCTCGCTGGGAAATAGCGAAACCCGCCCCGCCCACGAATTCATCGGCCCGAAATCGATATTCCACCGGTTCTCATTCGGCTCCGATCCATAGAATCCGCTCGCCTCCAATCGCACAATGCCATACTTCAACGCCGCTGTGACCACATTATTCGCGATGTGGGTCGAATCCTGCCAGTGATGGCCCAGCGGAGCTTGCGGCAGCTCTGAAGCCGACGTGCGATGCGGAAACGCCACCGGCCCCAATGCCGGGTCGCCGACCGGCGCATAGTAAAGCTCGAACACCGCGTTTTCACTCAACGCACGCGCCCAGTTCACTCCCACGCTCATGATCAGATCGTGCGGATGCTGTCCGTCAACAATCGGTCTCCCAAAAGCCGTTTCCCCCGTCTGGAACAATTCCGGATAGCGGCGTTCGGTGATCGTCGCGGGCTCCAGACTTAACATGCTTTCCAATTGAACGGTGCCGCCCGCAAATGGATGCGCGGCCATCCCCATAAACCAGTTCGGTGCGAAAAACTTATCGCCCCCACGTGGTCCGGTTTGCTGGGTGTCAACCACAAATGCCTGCCCCATGATCATGAACCGCCAGTCCTCGGCGGACTTCATCAGCATCGGCATCTTGGCCGCCACCGGGTTCATGCTCGTTCCGGACGCCTGGTCCATCAATAACTGTTCCGCGGAATCCATCTGCATGCCCGCTCCGTCTCCGTGGTCCATGCCTTCCATGTGCGGCATCTGCCCCCACGCCGCCGCGCTCGAGAACACAACCAGCAATCCGAACCGGACCAGCCTCATCCGCGCAGATCGCAAAATGCCGCCTCAATTTCGCGCCGGGCATTAACATCCGGCGGACAATACGGCAAGCGGGGCGGCCCCCCATAATAGCCGTTCAACTCCATGGCATACTTCAATCCCGGCACGCCGTAGAGATCCGTCACCAGAATCCCCGGCCGCGCCACCTTCTCCTGCCAATCGATGCCCGCCTCTTGCTCGCGCGTGCGAAAAGCTTCCCACAACGTGATGCAAGCATATGGAACCGCGCTGGCAAGCGGCAGCAGTGCTCCCGTCGCGCCTTGGCCGAAGCTTTCCCAAACAGATGTCACAGACCCGCTCAGCACTTGAAAACCCGCCTCTGCCGCTTCCTTAATTTGGGAGATTCGCGCCGGTGGCGTCCCCGTTTCGATCACCCCCACGATGTTCGGATGCACCGATAATCGCGCGCTGGTTTCCGGCAGCAAATCTACGCCGGTATAACCCGGAGCATTCTCCAGAATTACGGGAAGCGGCGATCGATCGGCCACGGAACGGAAATAAAGCATTTGGGTTTCCGGCCCATACATTAACGTCCGATAGCGATGCGGCACACCGCAAACCACCGCGTGAAACCCGAATTCCGCGGCATGTTTCGCCAGCGAAACACTGATCTCAACGCCTTCCGAGCTAATATCTGCAAGCAGCAGCTTTCCCGCGGCGGCGTGACGCGCAGCCATCTTCCACAGCGCGATCTTCTCTTCTTCGCGCAGCAGCGGGCCTTCCCCGGATAGACTCGCGAAGCAGTAGCCGCTCACTGCCGTGCGATTCCACTTTTCCACGTTGTGTTGTACTTTAACTGCGTAAAGATCGCCCTTGTAATCAAAGGACGTCGTCGCGGAGACAAATATTCCCTGAAGTTTCATTCCATCTTTCCGGCTTATGTTCTCTCTCGTACTTGACTGCTCTCAAAATGATCGCGATCTGCTCATCGCCGAACTCTGGGAAGCCGGAGTCGCGGGCATCGTCGAAACTCCGTCCGGGCTCCGCGCCTTCTTCGATGCATCGTACGATGCGAACGCATTATCGGCAAAGTTCGGAGCGGCGGCCGTCGAGCCGGCTGAAGAGCGCGACTGGGTCGCCGAGTCGCACGATTATCTGCAGCCCATGGCGGTGGGCAATCGCTTCTATCTTGTTCCCGAATGGCGCAACGATCCTGCTCCCGATAATCGCATTTCCATTCGGGTGAACTCCGGACTCGCCTTCGGGACCGGCGCTCATGAATCCACCCGTCTGTGCCTGCGGGCGCTCGAACAACTGGTCACTCCCGGTATCACCGTTGTCGATGTAGGAACCGGTTCCGGTATTCTCGCGGAAGCCGCCAAGCGCCTGGGTGCCGGCCGCGTGATCGCCTGCGACATCGATCCGCTCGCCATTGCCGTCGCTCGCGAAAACTTCACCCACGCTGGCGTCGATGTCGAACTCTTCGAAGGCTCCATCCAAAAGATCGAGTCCCGTTCTGCGGACCTGGCGATCGGCAACATCAGCCCCGAGTGGCTGGCTCTTCTCGCTCCCGAGTGGGCGCGCATCCTCAAACCGCAAGGAACCCTTTTGCTCAGTGGCCTCGAATCCCAAGACGTGCCGCGCGTTCGCGATCATCTCGCGAAACACGGCTTATGTGTGACGCAAGTAGAAGAAGAGAACCAATGGCGAAGTTTGATTCTTACTGCCTGCCCTTCCGCTCAATCGCAGAACTAAAACACATATCCTAAATGCATCTCATACGTTCTCGGCTGCACAAAGTGGGTCCCGCTGAAAGTAGAAAGGAAGTTATAAAGCGCAATCCGATTCGTCAGGTTGGCAACCTGGAACTGCATCGTCACGCGCTGCTTTTCCTTCGAGCGCAGCAAGTTATCCGATCCCACCGCTAAGTCTAATAAGTTTCGCGGCGCAATCCTCGCCGGATTCGTATCGTCATTTTCCGTGCCCGCCGCCGGAATGCGGATCAACGTCGAACCACCACCTGCCGCGCAGCTTCGAATCGGATTATTCAGTGAGGCAAAGGTCGAACCGCAGTAGAAACCGATTGCCGCTTGCTCTGCCCCTGTAAAGGTCAGCGCGGTCGCGACATCCGGCACCGCGCCCGCCACTAACCCGCTGTCGTATCTCCACACGAAAGAAACGAACACTCCATTGTTCGGCCGCTGGTAGCGAAGACTCGCCGTTGATTGAAAGGTCTGGTCGTGGTCGATCCGAAACGCGGATGCCGGCAATGACGATTGCGAGATCAACCCGCCATCCTCCGGTCCGAAATACCTCGCGCGCGTGTGGCCCATCGTCAAGTACGCCTGAAACCCATGTAAATTCGTAGTTGTCACGCGCGCATCGAAGCCATCCAGTTTGGAGTTGTGCCAGGAGATCGGAAACGTAATCGGCGTATTGAACAGCGCGTCGAAATCATAGGCGTTGTGCGTATATTTCCAGAAATAATCGGCATCCACCACGATCGCTTTTCCGATCTTCTGCTGAAACCCCGCATTGAACTGATTCCGATTCCCTGGCCGGATTGGCGAAGCGGACGCCAGCCCGTTCTGCTGCAGTCCGCCCGCACCTGCCGCGCTGGAGAGGATCAGATTTTCGTTGAACGGCGTCTCGAACGTTCGAGAATATGCGATCCGCAACACCGTATCCGTGCGGGGAAACAAATAGGAAAGTCCCAGCCGCGGTTGAATTCCGTGCCCACTCGAGAGCCCATTATATTGATCGCCTCGCAATCCCGCGTTGACCGTTAGATTACCGAGCGTAATCCGATCCTGCACGTACACTCCGTACTGATTGATATTCGTCTTTCCGTGAAACAGAAAGAACTGGCCGCCCCGCGTTAGATCGTAAGGAATCAGCCCCGGCTGCTGCTGCGGATTCGCCGAATAAGCCGGATTCACCGTCGCGCATGTGTTCGCATCGATAACTCCCGGTAAGTCGAGAGGCGTCCCCGTACTGTCCACACACGGCGCATTGAAAAGCGGATCCGTCACCCCAAGGGAGAGCCGTTCCGCCAGCCGCGTCTGCTGGATCTGAATGCCCGCCTTAAACTCCTGCTTGCCTTGAACCCGCGAAATATCGGCCTTTCCGCCGTAGTTCGTTAAAAATCGATTCTGCGTAACCGTCACCGGCGTGTCCGCGAATGAATCCCGGCTGCCGTAATAATTCACCTGATCGCGCCGGCCGAACACATTCACGGTCGCGATCGTGTTGGCATTGAACGTATGCTGATACCCGGGCGCGATGCTCCACGTCAAAACCCGCTGGCGTTGATCCTGCGCGAGTTGATCGTAGTCATTAGGAACCTCAAACCAGTTGCGAGCCGTGAACAGATTCAAATGAAACGTATCTGCCCCATTTGGCTGGTAATCCGCGCGATCGAAAATTCGCTCGTTGTTCCCGATATCGTGAATCGGCAAAAACTCCGGCGTATCCAGAAACCGCCCGGACCGCAATCCATCCACCGCCAAAAACTCACCGAACTTCGACGTCCCAAAGCCCATCGAGGCATCGCCGCCCCAGGTTCCGAACGAAGACCATGTCGATTCCAGATTCCCAAACGCCTTCGTCGCCCCCAGCCCGGATCGCGTCATCGCATTCACCACCAGACTCGACTTATCTCCGAACTCCGCTCCCGGCGATCCCGTCACCAGTTCCATACTTTGGATCGCATTCGTAGGCAACTGCGTCGAGAACGTCTTACTCTGCTGATCGCTAATCGTCTGCCCGTCGATCACATAAGTAACCTGCGCATGATCGCCTTCCGGATGAAATGACCCGTTCGAATCCGCCGAAACTCCTCCCACGCTGTAAGTAATCGCGTCGCTCAATCCCGCCGCCGGATTCACCGTGGGCAGTTTTAAAAATGCGCTGCGATCCACATCCGTATGGTCCGAAGGTTCGTTCTCCACCAGCGCCGCCGTCGCCTCCACTTCCACGGTCTGCACCGACTGCCCTAACTGCAGACTCACCGCCACAACCTGGGGCACCGATGACCGGATCTCCACCTTCTTTGTGAAATCCGCAAATCCCGGCGCGGTCACTTTCAACGAGTAAGTATTCGGCGGCACGCTCCCGATCCGAAATGCGCCCGCCGCATCGCTTTTCGTGTTCGCGGAAAACGTCGTGATCGCGCTATTGATCTCGACGGACGCATTCGCCACCGACGCACCCGAAGGGTCCGTCACCGTGCCGGTCACCGTCCCGGCGCTGGAGTTCGATTGCGGCGAAGCTGTTGCCAGAGCGGGAATCAGCGCCCCAAGGCAGAGAAGAGTTTTATACACCAAGAAGCTCCAGCAATACTATTAGATGTCAGCGTCCGTATCCCCGTTACCCCTAATACCCCGGCGGGGACGGAAACGTGCCGCGTCCCTGCTCCAGCCGGATCGCGATATCCATAATCACTTCCTCATCCCAGGGCCGTCCGACGATTTGCACCCCCACCGGCAGCCGGTCCGCCGTCATCCCGAACGGAATCGCCATCCCCGGCATTCCGAGCAGGTTCCACGGCGTTACCGGCGTCATCGCTTCCAGTAAGTCGATGCTGCCCCCGCTTACCGGGTAGTGCCGTTCGCGATGCGGAAACGCCGCCATTCCCGCTACCGGCATCAGAATCGCCGCGATGCCCGCCTCATCCATTTGCCGCAAGAGCGACGTTCTCATCCGGTCCCGCGCCGCTAACGCGCTCAGCAGCTCCAGGGTTGAAACCGCCGGTTGCGCGAGTGCCCGATCCATCAGTTCCGTCCCCGACCAGTGCGCTTCGCTCTCCCTGCCGGCAATCATCGCCTTCGTCAGCGGAGCGCTCAATCGCTCGAAGAACAGCCACCACAATTCGTGTGCGCGTTGCAATCCCCGCGGCTCGAATTCGTCCACCGTCATCCCCATCTGCCGCGCGCAATCCGCCGCCTTCTGGACTGTCTCCGCAGTCTCAGAGCTCACCGGAACATCGTAAAATCGCGGCCAAACGCCCACTCTCACCGGCCCCGGCTCTACCGCCCGCAGCGGCACCGGTGCGGAAAACGGGTCTTCCGGATCATGCCCCGCCAGCGCCGCGAAAAGCAGACGAACGTCCATGGCCGATCGCGCCATCGGCCCACCCACCCCCAACAATCCGCCGGGATGGGAAATCATCGGAAAGTGCCCCGCCGCGGACACTCTTCCCGGCGTCGGCTTCAGCCCGGCAATCCCGCAAAAATGCGCCGGAACCCGGATCGAGCCCCCGCCATCGCTCCCGATTCCGCCCGCCGAACAAAACGCCGCGATCGCCGCGGATTCTCCCCCGCTCGACCCGCCCGCCGTGCGCTCCACATTCCACGGATTATTTGTCCGGCCCACCAGAAAGTTATCCGTCTCATACATGTTCAAAAATTCCGGCGTGTTCGTCTTCCCCAGAACGATCGCGCCCGCCGCCCGAAAGCGCCGGGCCGCGGTGGAGTCCCGCTCCGCCCGATGCTGTTTCCGAAACCGGCTCCCGCAGTAGGTTGGCAGCCCCGCCATATCGAAGCTGTCCTTGACGGTGACCGGCACGCCGTGCAAAAGCCCGAGCGGGTCGCCGCGCATTACGGCGCGCTCGGCTGCTGCGGCGTGTCCATGGGCCCCACGTACGGCCTGCCGCTCGCTGCTGCGCTCGGCGCGTGCTCTCGGAGAGTATGGTAAGATTTTCAATCCTGTCATCCGTGTGCTTCCTTTGGTGAAACGCATCAATATCAAGCTGCCTATTTATGGTCAGTGTGTGTGTGTACGCGCGCTGGATTAATTTCACATTGGGGTGAACAACCTTCCGATCAATGATAAGTTGACGTTTAAAGCCTGTGTGTGCCGGCTAACTTCTGATCTGATATCCTTGACTCGGTTCTTATTAACTGTTGCCCAAAATCGTTTGAAGAACG
>JAVHMZ010130680.1:0-25598 GCA_034782995.1 Amazona versicolor
GACTCGCAGGACGCGCTTTTTTGACCACTGCAGATAGAACTTCGCTGCTCTGGCAAGGGCACTCTACGGAGCGTCAGACGCAAACAGCGCGAATCTAAAAGAACGAGTGTTACGAGTGTTGTAATCGAAATGCAATGATGTCGGAAGTGATGCTGATTTTCGATACGATGCGCGGCGGGCGCGGAGACGACTGGGCTATGACGGACCCCGAATGTATGCGTTGATCAAGCGATGCTGTGAAAGCCATATGTCTGATATCGAGTATTGACCTGTCCCGCGGCAGTGCAATGAACGACCGTGAAACCTTCGGCGCTTCCGGCGCGAACGCCCTTCCACCAGTTGCCGCACACAGCACCACTGGTGATGAATCGCAGTCCTCGAAAGCTGATGTCTTCGTTCACGTGCGTGTGCCCTTGCAGAACCGCGCGTACGTTGTTAGGGAGCAGCGCGTCGATCACTGCCGAGGCGTCCGTGACCATGAGCGAGTCAATCAAGCCTCCCAGGTTGGCCGTGCGGGACAGCCACTCCTGATGCGAGACATACGAGATCGCTCCTGTGACGAGAGGCACGTGTGTCACGACGATGGTAGGCGTGCCCTTGCCGGCGGTCTCGAGGTCCTTGAAATGGTGAGAAAGAGTCGCCGCTGAGACGGGCTGGCACGCGCGTATATCGACGCAAGAGAGAGTTGAATTCGCGGCAATCTGTTTGAGGATCTCGTAGCGGCGCGGGTCCGCGAGAGCCTTCGCGATGAGGCGGATTTGAGCCCGCGAAAGCTCTTTCGTCTTAGTCACTTTATGTCCTGAGCTTAGCGAATCAGCATGCGCAGCAAACGCAGAATTACAGCATCAATTGCGGAGCGGAACGATTCTTATCCCGCCTCCGTTCTAATGGTGTGAATGCTGCAAGCTGTGCTGTACTCCTTTGAAAGGTTGCTTAGATGACACGTCGAGATCTGCTCTATGGTGCAATGGCTGCTGTTCCGCTAACCGCAGCGAGCGCCGATACGACATCAGAGGTTCAGGCGCGCATACGCCGCGTCGAAGACGGTCTTTTACCGGAACCTGATTTGCGATACGCCACGCCTAAAGCAGCAAAGCTGGCCGAACGGATGGCAGTGCACAAGGTTCCCGGTCTGAGTGTAGCGGTGATCAACGACTACAAAGTCGAGTGGATTCGCAATTATGGCGTAGTGGAAATCAAGACGTCCACGCCTATCACCCCTGACACTCTGTTTCAAGCCGGTTCCATCAGCAAGCCAGTAAGTGCGATCGCAGCACTGAGATTGGCGAGTCAAGGCAAACTAAATCTCGACGAGGATGTGAATCGTTATTTGACTTCATGGAAAGTTCCAGCGAACGGCGGATGGCAACCTCGCATCACGGTTCGTCAGTTGGTCACTCACACCGCAGGGACAACGGTACACGGTTTCGCTGGTTATCCGCGAGGTTATCAAGTCCCCACGCTTGTACAAGTGCTCAATGGTGAGCCGCCTGCTAACTCGGATCCTATCCTCGTTGACAGCTTTCCCGGCATTCAGTCGCGCTACTCAGGCGGAGGATACTGCATCCTACAGCAGCTTTTGATTGATCTGTTAAGAAAGCCCTTTCCGGAGATCATGCGAAAACTGGTGCTCGAACCTGCGGGGATGTCGGCGAGCAGCTATGAACAGCCATTACCGGCTTCAGAGGCAAGCAAGTGTGCCTGCGGGCATCGTATCAACGGGGAGAAGGTTCCGGGCGGAAGTCATATTTATCCCGAGATGGCGCCCGCCGGACTGTGGACGAATTCGGCTGATTTGGCGCGCTTCGTCCTGCAGATCCAACTGGCATCCGCGCAACGGCCGAACAGCCTGCTCGGGCCAAAGGACGTCTCTGAACTATTTGCTCCGCACGTCGAAGCTTTCCAGGGTTTTGGAGTGGCACTGAGTGGGAAAGGCGAGAATGCCCGGTTTCAGCATGGAGGCTGGGATGAGGGTTTCGTGTCGAACTTTGTGGCCTATCAGCACAAGGGAATGGGTGCCGTCATCATGGCGAATTCGGATCAAGGCGGCGCGGATATCGAGCCCGAAATTTTGCGTTCGATCGCGAAGGAGTATGGTTGGCCGGAGTACGGCGAGTCTGCGCCCAAAAGCATCGCACCGGAAAGCGCAACACAAAAAGCTGTCAGCGGGATGTATGAGCTATCGCCCGCTTGCCGGCTTTCTGTAAAGAGCGAAGGTCGGCAAATTTCTCTTAAGGTCGGAGAACAACCCGCGATGGAGCTCTTCTTCACGAGCGCCGATCAGGCCTATATGAAAGCCGTAGACGCCGATATCGTGTTTACGAAGGGGGCCGATGGCTCCATAACAGGACTTAAATTGAAAGAAGGCGAACGCGAGTTTACGGCAAAGAAACTCGCTTGACGAAGGTGCGCAGTTCGCGCGATCGGCTCCGCCGAGGGCCTGCAGCCAGCGATTTATGATGCGCTTGGCACTGCTTGCGAACTCTCGTCGCGAATCATGTCCTTCACCTTAGAAACCATTTCAGGGGGAAGCTCATTCATACCGTGAGTGGACTTGGCGTGCTCCGCGCACTGCTTCAGGACTGTATCAACTGTCTCGGCGCGCGCTTCCCAATTGCAATCGAGGCCGAGTTCACGGCAAGCAAACGTTTTAGCCATTAAGATCTCCGGAGAGCAATCATACACCACGCTTGCATGAGCAAAACGGATCTGACGCCGCTTTCTCTATTCCTGCCGAAGAGCGTCGAGCGGTTCGACTCGCGAGGCACGGGCAGCGGGCAGGAACCCGGCAAGCAACGTCACCGCAATCAGCAAAACGAGCGTCAGCGCGTAGAAGAGAGGATTTGAAGTCGAGACATTAAAAAGCTGCGATTGAAGGAGCCGGGCAGCCGCCCACGAGCCAAAGAGCCCAATGGCGAGCCCTACTGCAGAGAGCTTTACAGTCTCAGTGAGGATCATGCGAAGAACTGTCGAGCGATCTGCTCCGATAGCCATACGAAGGCCAATCTCACTGGTTCGCTGGCCGACAGAATAAGCCATCACGCCGTAAATCCCAATCGCAGCCAGCAGCAAGGCCAAGCCTGCAAACACAGAGGTGAGAGTCGTACTAAATCGAGGCGAAGCGATGGAGGAAGCAAGGTTCCGCTCGAGAGTGGTGTATTTGACTGAGACGTCCGGGTTTAGAGAATGAATAGTCGCGCTCAAGTACTTGCTGGCGGACATGGAATCGGAGCCGGCTTTGACCAGCAGCGTGGCTTCCGGTCGTGCGTGCTGGGCCCACGGAAGGTAGATATCCGGAGACGGCGGTTGGCTGGGGGAATCGAGCCGCGCGTCGGACACAACGCCAACGATGGTCATTCCCTTTAAGGAGATTTCGTCGAGACCGCAGGTAATTTTCAGCCCCATGGGATCAATTTTCGGAAATGATGCGCGGGCTAGACGCTGATTGATAATGACGACCAGTGGCGCGCCGGAGCGGTCGCGAGCATCAAACGCGCGGCCGGCGATCTGGTGGATACCCAGCGTGCGGAAATAGCTGGGTGAAATAAGACTGACGTTGGCGGAAGGCGCCGCAACGGTAAAGTCTTTCATCGTTTGACCCGAGATGATGTATCTGACGTCAGTTCTTCCACCCGCATCGGCAGGAGCTTCTGACGAGAGCGCCACTGACTCAATCTGCCCGGCGTTCGCCAGCCTGGAGAGAAGAGGCTCAAAGAAGGTGGTATTCGCATGCGGGCCATCCCCTGACGGAACGCTCAATGAAGCAATCAGAAAGTGCTCGTGGCGGAAGCCGAGGTCAACGGTCGTGATTGCAGCGAAGCTTCGTAAAAGCATGGTTGCGGAGACAAGCAGAACTAGGCAGAGAGCAATTTGCGCCGTGACAAATGTCTGCCTCAGGCGGCCCGCTACACCACCGAGCACGCCACGCGACACTGTGGCACGAAGCGCGCGTTGGGGTTCGACTTTCGAGACTGAGAATGCAGGGGCCAGACCGAAAATCAAG
This sequence comes from Amazona versicolor, assembly GCA_034782995.1. Taxonomy (NCBI): domain Eukaryota; kingdom Metazoa; phylum Chordata; class Aves; order Psittaciformes; family Psittacidae; genus Amazona; species Amazona versicolor. Next base: position 4,004 of record JAVHMZ010130680.1, read on the forward strand.
CTCGACGCGAGGCCGGCGCTAATGCAGACAAACAGTGTGATCGGATCGACGTGAACCTCGTTTAAGCGCGGCACGTATCGGGGCGCCAAAGACAATAATAGGGGAAGGCAGAGATTCGCGAGCAGCACTCCCGCAGCGCATCCGGCTGCTGCAATAGTCAGAGTTTCGACTAAAAGCTGACGGATCATGCGCCCTTGGCTTGCTCCGACGGCGGCACGGATGGCGAGTTCGCGCGTGCGTCCAAGTCCGCGCACTAGAAGCAGATTGGCCACGTTTGCGCAGGCAATCAACAAGACGAGAGAGACTGCGCCGAGTAACAGATAAAGGCTGGTTTTTACGTCGCGGACGGTGTAATTCGTCAGCGTGGAAACGTGCAGGACTTTGTTCTTGTTCGAGCCCGGGTATTGGCGTGCGAGCCGTGCGGAAATGGTGTCGAGCTGCGCCTGGGCTTCGCGCAACGTAACGCCTGACTTGAGGCGGCCAATAGCGCGATAATTGCCGGAGCTGCGTGAGCTTTGTTCGGGAGGCTCGAAGGGAGTGGTCCAGATCTCGGTACCGGAGTTTTCTGGGAACTGAAATGACGCGGGCACAATCCCGATGATGTCGAGATGTACACCGTACGCAACCATCGATTTACCAGGCGTAAACGGGACATCGCCAAAGTGGCGTTCCCAGAAGTTCGCATTCACCAGCGCCACTGTTGGCTTGCTCGTGAAATCGGCCGTGGAAAAGGCGCGTCCGGCGAGCGGAGAGATGCCAAAACAACGGAATAAATCGCTCGAAACACCGGCCACGCCGGTGAACTCAGGCTTGCCCCCTGCGACAACGCTCAACGGTTCGGCGCCGTAAGCCGCGAGTGACTCGAAGGCGCTGCTCTGGTGCTGTACATCGAGGAAATCAGGGCCTGACACCGATGCGAATGGGGAACTGGCGCCCTCCCAAGCATTAGTCAAAGCCACTAGACGGCTGGGATCACGGAAGGCGAGCGGCCGGAGAATGACGCCGTGAACCACGCTGAACACGGCTGTATTTGCGCCGATCCCGAGAGCAAGGATCAAAACGGCGAGAATGGTAAACCCTGGGGTTCGCCGGAGCGAGCGCAGCGCGAATCTAACGTCCATCTCGTTGCAGGGAGCACGTGAGAGACCGTGGAGACGGGCATTACGGCAGCGGGTTAGCAGAGGATAGCGTGTTCGAATGCGGGATAGGCAGGCTCGCAGGCGGACAGACCGGCAACGTGTTATGGTGGGGAGAAATCAGCGGAACCGGACGGGCTCTTAGCTCAGTTGGTTAGAGCGCTTCCTTGACACGGAAGAGGTCGGTAGTTCGAGTCTACTAGAGCCCACCATGCATTGCTCCGCGACGATAATTCGCTTTCAAGCTTCCACAATCTGCTGACGGACACATTTGCTAAAGGGCCGCCAGACAGCGTTGCAGGCTGGTTTTCGGAGGCTTCGGGTTATTCCCAACGTACCGGGCGATAACGCAGGCAGGTTGCACATTGATAACGCCCATTGATGGGCCAACGCGGCTTGTCGTGGAAAAACTCGCACCAGAAATCTTTCAGTCTCTCGACCCAACCCGATGATCCCCCGACAGCCATGTGTTGAGCTTAGGGGAAAGTTGCACCCACGCCAATTGTCCCGTCGGCAATAGGAGTTTGGATGATGAGCGTTACGGGTTGAAGGAGCTAGTCAGCTTTTACCTTAGGAAATTGCAGAACCCTCGAACGGCATTTCCCAGCTCCCTCGTGGAAGCGGAATAAACCATGTCGCCAGAGTGGTTGAAGACGACCATTTTATTGTCTCGACGCCATACCTTGCTGGATTCCCGTTCGAACGCAACCGTGTATTGTGCGTTTTGAGCAACATTCGTGACGACGACGTTCGGACAGCTCTGTCCGAAGGTCTTCATGACCTCAATCGTTTGCGGATGAGATCCACCGCGACCGCTGTTTTTTGAATAATCGAAGGACCAAGCGTCGTTGCTTCCCTGGACAAAAACGCGAGGTGACAACGAGAAAACATGATTTCTGCAGGATAGCCGCTGGCCGTGAGCAACACAACTGGGAAACGATCTTCCCAGTACTTGAGGTACCGGTGGGTGTGCCTTCGAGGTCTTGTTGCCGTCGCTAGATCACAGGACCGACCCCGGTAATCGACATCGGCTGGACGGCTCGTTAGCCGCGCCTACGCCGCTTGGTCGATGATGGCAGGCTGGGTAGCCAACTACTTACAGAAGGTTCGGTTAGTCCCGGATAAGTGCCGTTGGGTAGTTGAAGCACCTGGTAATTAAGTGTGTACACGGTCCGCCAGAAATCTACGCATAACTTGGCCCCGTTTATGTTATAACTCGTCGATATGGGCTGAGTATCTGACTGCCCGGGATGATAGATATCAAGGCGGAATACGCCTGAGCTGTCGCGCGCGAGAATGTAAAGGAACCCAGAGAACTCGACCGCCAGGTCCAGGTACGTCGCGTTAGCAGTAGCGGGCAGTTCGAGAAAGTATTCCGTCGGCTGCTTGCTGAAATACTTTAGAGGGTTGCCGCCAAGATCGAAAGCTTGCAGGCGATTGTTTTGAGAACTGTCTTCGAGTACGAGCAATACGCCGTCTGGTGTGATTGCAGAGGCCACGGGCAAGGTCATGAGCCCCGGCCGCGAGCCTTGGCCCGAAACCGCGCGAGCCAGGTAACTAGCTTGTGCCACGGTCGGATCTAGAGCACCAGGAGGCAGCTTTAGCGTTTCCATTTTGTGGCTGATGTTGTTGATACTAACGAGGTGGCCGGCGGGGTGGAGCAGGAGAGAAGTGGAAGCCAGGTTCAGCTGGCCCCATGCCATTCCTGAAGACGGATTGTTAAACGCTGGAGGATTAGAGAGCGTAATCTGGCGAATCAGAAGCGAGTTAGTATCGAGGAAGAAGTTATTCTGATCATCAGTCAGTAGGCTGTAGGTTAACTTCATCCCTGAACTGGCGCCGCCTTGTTGTCCGCAAGGAGTATAGCTGTATCCACTCTGCGCGGAAGCTGGATTGGTGTTGAGATTGGCAGCCTGATCGAGTTGTGCACGTGCACCCGAGGCACAGCTCGTTAGCGCATTGCTGTAGCCCTGCCATGCGTAGCCTACATAGCCTTGCTGAGTGCTCGTACCTTGCCGGACTGTGATCGCTCGCAGGGCGCCCAGACTCCCCGCCTGATTTCCCCCAGTAGGTTCGATGTAGATAGGCGGAGTAGCAGTGTCCATCCAGTTGTGATTACCGGCGCTGTCAAGAACTGTGATTGCCTTGTGAGTGTAAACAGTTCCCTGCTGAATCGGGATTTTGAATTGTTCGATGGTAATGCTGAGGGGGGGAGTTGTAACGTTGTCCTGGAGTCCGGTTGTACCCTTCGCAGCGCACCAGTCATTCATCGATGGGCTCTGGCCGTCGACTTGAGCGTAGAAGCCAACGCTGACGTTCAGGCTGCCCCCTTGCGGCAAGTCGGACAACACAATCGGAATAGAGGCAGGGTATGGCGTCGCAAGCGGAACGGGCGGGAGATAGTGCGGAGACGCATCATCGAATAAGTAGCTGACCTTGTAGTACAGCGTGTATCCGGTTGGGACTTGAGGGAAAGTGTTGTTCGACGGATCCGGGTAAATGGTCACACTTACATCGTGGTTGCGCACGATATCAAATTCGTAAACGGGCGGAGAGAGGCCGGCCTCGATGGTAGTCTCGGCTAATTGAACTCCGCCAACGATGGCGGCTGCCACACGCGCAATTACTCCTACGACCGGAATCATAGATTCCGCGGTTGCTTCTGTAACGTAACCGTAAATGAGACCGATAATCGCCGCGAGGCCCTTCCCGGCTAAGCCACCGAGCAACCCTTTAATGAAGGCCAAGCCCAAGGTAAAGATATTTACGCCGGTGCTGTTGATTTCACCTACAATCAAAAGAACTAGCTCTTGGGCAATGATTTGGCCCGCAATCCCGGTTAGCAGCTTGACAATCGGGTCAATCCCGGAGACCCCGATACCCATAAAAAAAGCAACTAACCCGTAGTTGATTGCGACTGAGAGAGAAAGACCGAGATCTTTGACGTGCGCAGGACCGATTTCCGAGCCGTTGAAACCGATCGTGCCGTAAAAGATTTTGACGGCCTTGGCTCCACTTGGAAACTGCACGTTAATCGAGTAGCCTCCCGGATACACCGGGATCCCAGCTACCGCAAAAGGCGGTGATAAGATGCCGCCGAAGTAAGTATTGGAGTCGGCCAAATCGAGACTGGCGATGGGTACGCTCGAATTTGAGGAGAAAATATCACCCCGATTCAGCTTCGAGAAAGGAATGACCATGTCATTCGGGTCGATAAACTGGATGTACATACCGAGGAAGCGTAGGAACCAGTTTGCGACGTTGTTCAATGCTAAAGTAACGCTCCCGTCCGCGTTATTGGTAATCCCGGGCTGCGAGACGATCAGACCTGTTGACCCGTCCACCTCCTTAAGTTGAGGGCCAACGGGAGTGGTGTCGAGTGAGCTATTCAGGTTTCTATTTACACCGGCCACGCCGTCGTTGCGAAACCATAAATTGCCGCCAAATTGGCTTGTACCTTCCTGCGTGGGCGGAGTTGCGCCCGTGACATTAGCCCCAAGTGAAGTGTCGTTCTTCACCTGTGGATGGAGCGTAGTAACCGAAGTGGAAAGGAGAGGATCGATAGTCGAATTGAAGTCCGGAGCGTATTGATTCTGCCCATTTTGCATCTTATAGGGCTGACCGTCAGGCTGCGTAAGTGGAACGAGCGTGGCCCAACCGCCTGTGCTGACGGACTGTGGTTGCGCAGGGCCGAGAGCTTCGATTTGGTTTCCGAGAACCAGCGTGCCGATGTCGGGCTCGATGTAACTGCTTTTGACGTAAGAGGCGCTCACCGGTTCCGCAGACAACATGTCCGGGTGCATAGCAATCAGGGTGCGGGCGTGATCGGTAGAGTCGATTAAAACCTGCTCGTCCAATATATGCTCGATGATGAGGGCTGGACCTATACCGTACTTCCGGCGCTTAGCGGAAAGAGGGAACGGGCCATCTTCGGGGTGACGGCGCATGCGGTGCAAACCCTCTCGCTGTGCTCCCTCAGGAATCATTTGCACAATGCTGGTCATCTGCCACGTTCCGTTGGATGACTCGATCGGCTGTTGAGCAAATGCAAGCGAGCAGATATCGCTGGAAAGGACGAGCCCTTCCAGATGATGAGTGATCATGTGCGTCGGCACTTGAGCAAGAAAACTGTTGGTACGGCGCGCGCGAGCCAACACCGAGGGATTGTCCGCTGTCTTCGTAAGCCGGTGGATCCGGCCAGCTACAACCAGGGACATATTGTTGTGGTTCGGCAGGTGAGCAAAGTTAAAGAACAGATCTCGCGACCAACTGACTTGAAAGCCTCGCGATGGCAGGGCAGCGGCTAAGGCCCCTGCACTAGCGGCTCCCGCGATGAAACGACGTCGGGATATACGGCCTGCAAATGGACGGCGGCGCAGCGCATTCCCGATCAGTCGGGATGACCTGTTATCGAAGCGTCCCTTCCTGAGATGCTTCGATCCGGGATTCAAACGCTGTTTGATAGAGATGTTACTTTGCACTTACTTCCCCCGTTTTGTAACTTCTTGGCCCGAGAAGATACTCGGGCGCCGATCAAATGTTGTACATTACCAGTCAAAGGTGACCGGTTTGCCATTACACTTTTGAGTAGACCAGGATGGTGGATATGTGGGCGGCCTAAGATACCAGAAGGTGGGAACCTGAGGCGGAAGGCCGTGCGCAAGCAACGGGCTCTTCCAATGTGTATTGCTGCCGCTGGGATCAGCCGCGCCGCATGGACCAAGAGTGTTGTCGGGACAGCTCAGGTTGCTATTGGTAGTCGGAACGGTAGATGGAGTTAGATAATACGTTTCAACGCAAACGTCGGTTCCAGTAGGCGGGTCACAATTTTTGCAGACAAACTGATTATGGTTTGCTCCTGAGAGATATATGTCGAGAATGTTGCCTCCCGCGCGGAAATCAAGGAAAGCGTCGCTAGTGGAAACAGCATCGGGAATGGTTGCGTTGCCAAGATGCGCTCCTTGTAAAAACGAACGAAAGAAGCTTGTCCGAGCACCGGTGAAGGTATTGGTCTCAAAAGAGGCGGTTAGGTTAGCACCGGCAAGAATCGCCTGCGAAAAAGTAACGCCGCGAAAGGATGCGTCCGAAAAATCCACGCCGTAAAGATAAGCGTTGGTGAAGTTTGTGCCGGAAAGCGTGGCGCTATGAGCGGTCGCGCAGTTCTTTGTGAAGCCCTGGTAATTATTTTGCTCCGTTGCACACGAACCCGTCCCGGCGGGAACCGTTCCGTAAAAATTCGCATAGCTGAAATCGACACCGCTAAGCGTTGCAAACGCCAAGTTTACGTTCTTGAAATGCGCTTGCCGCGCTGTGGCGGATGACTCGACCTTCCCCTCGGTGTCGTTGGAAAGAAACGCGTCGTATAGATTTGCGCCTGCGAGATTGGCAAGATCAAGCGACGCGCCTTGCAGCTTTGCGTAGCTCAAGTCTGCTTTTTGTAAGCTTGCGTTGGTGAATCGCGCTTTGGTTAAAGTGGCGTGATCAAATTGTGCTCCGTCGAGGTCTGCACCCGTGAAATCGACTTCGGCCATCATGGCGTAACTGTATTTGCGATTCGCCATCTCTGGAAGGCACAACCTGAGGTTGGCTCTGGAAAGATCGAGGCCTTCCCAATCAGCGATGAATTCACAGCTCATAGTCGATGCGCGGAAAGCGGGGCGACAGGCGTTGGCTGACCGGTCGAAGTTCAAAGGGCTTTGCCCGAAAACAGGGTTAACCGAGATATCGGTTGCCGAAAAATCGGTGCAAGTAAGTGTCGAATATGTGAAGTAAGTGGTACCGGTAAACTTAGCGTTTTCAAAACAGGCACTGGTGAGATTAGCCATGCTGAAATCACTAAACAAAACGGAATTAGTCGCGTCGTTGCCGAAGATAGCATTTTGAAAATTCGCCCGCGTGAGATTGGCGCCAATGAACGAGGCGGCTCTTAGGCTAGCGCCGCGAAAGTTGGCGCCGGTTAAATCCTGGTAGGAGAAATTTGCGTGGTCAAGAGTCTTTCCTGAAAAGTCCTTGCCGGTAGGCGGCACGCCGCAACTGCTTGTCTGCTGTCCCTGAGCAGTCGCCGCGAAGACTAGAAGAGAAAACAAGATTGCTTTCATGCTGATTTAGATTTCAAGGGTAAGTCAGTATAGGGTTCGAAGCTCCGGTTACACCCGCTGTGCCGGCGCCGCCAGTGCATTGAGAACCTCCGTTAGTGCCGCCAGTTCCCTTGCTTCCGCCTGTGCCGGGTTGAGAGGAATAAATAACGACGTTCGTGTAGAGGTTTGTCGAACTGACGAGCGCGATACCGGAAGAGGGGCCTCCATTGCCTCCTGCTCCACCTGCGGCTGCTCCACCTTGCCCACCGGAGCCGCCTGTGCCGCCCGATCCGGGAACCTTCCCGGTGCAATAAGCCCATTGCTCGACCGTAGTGTAGTGACCCTTGCGCCCGTTTGCACCCGTGCCTCCGGAACCACCTAGTCCTCCCGCTGCGCCGACGCCGCCCGTGCCACCTGGCCCTGGGATAAGCGCGTTGTTAACTGCTAAGCCTGCCACAGTTGACTTATCGAGAACGAGCGGAATGGACGCCCCGCCCTGGCCTCCGCCTTGTCCTCCCGGAGCGCCACAACCACCTCCGCCCCCGCCGCCGCCCGGCAAACCAGGAAAGTCAGGACCTCCCACGTTTGTTGCCATGCCACCAGAACCGCCGCCACCGCCGCCCGCGCCAACCTTACCAGGGTCTCCCGCACCACCTTGGGATGGACTCCACGCCAATCCGGTAAAGCTACCCTGGTTGTTTTGCGCTACTGCTCCACCGCTGATACCGCACGCCCCAGCACTCCCCGGATTTCCGGTACCTCCGTCACCCGGATCGCCATTGGCTCCGCACATGCAACCTAATTGGTCGGATCGCCCAGCGCCGGTGCCCCCTTTGGAACTGCCGCTATCGAGGCCATTTTTTCCCAGACTGTTCGGATAATTATTGTTGCTGCACTGACACCCAAGAAAGCAGACCGAACTATAAACTTGCTGGAAATCCGCGCCTTTGCCGCCCATACCGACCATCGTGGGATTAGCAGCACAGGCTCGTCCACCGCTCCCTCCCGTGTTCCCGATTGCGCCCGCGCCGCCCTCGCCCTGCGTGCCGTTCGAAACGCCAGGGGCAGCACCGGTTGCGCCCCGCCCGCTCACGAACAGATTGGAATTAACGGTCAGCCCGGAGCTGTTCTGCACCGCCATTGCGACACTGGCTTGACCCGGCTGTGTGGCATCAGCGCCGATGATCACGAAGCCCTTCAGCAGCGTCTGGGGGGCGTTGATATTTTGAGCGATGAAGGCCGGCGATCCAGTTACGTACGTGCGGTAACGAGGTTGGGAGTCGTCGAAGGTGCAGCTGCCCCAAACGTCCACGCCAGCTACAAGCTTGATACTGGTGCTCGGCCGGTACGAGCCAAAGCGCACGACAACCACGCATCCGGTTTTACCGCTCGCAACGCAGTTGTCGATTCCTTTCTGAATGCCTTGGCAAGGCGACCCCAGAGCGCCGCACGTCGGCGAGTCGGCTCCCGTTGGCGATACATACACCAGAGTGCTAGATATTGGACCCGACGTCTGTGCACATGTCAACGCAACCGCCTCTCGCGAACCGAAAGCGAGCAGACCGACTATGCATGACGTGAGACGCTGTCTCAATTGGCGGCCCATGTGCCGTACTCCTTAACGGGCCGATCAGCGTGAAAGGCGCGCCCGACCCGCAAGCACACCCAATCCCAGCAAAATCATTAGCACGGCTGATGGCTCCGGGACGCTGCTAGTTCCGCTGCTGTAGATCAAATTGTCTAGTGCGAAAGCCGGTCCAACGCTCGGGTTGAAAGTCAATTCTAAGCGGTCGAAAGGACTCGTGCTTTGTAGCCCTGCGAAGCCACCTGTAAAGGCTGGGTCAGGTGCGCTGTCAAAAGAAAGAGAGCCCAGTAACGTTGTCCCGCTGAAAACCGAAGCATTCGTTGCGTTTGTGGCAGGTCCCTGAAATAGCACGGCAAATCCGTATCCAAAGAGGGTGGCGGAGTGAGGGAGGGTGACTGTTAAGATGCCGGTGTTATCTCCCACCGAGACAATGTTGGGCGGCGAGATGTTGTTGGTAAATCCTGGCCCGTCGTCGATCTCAACTGCGCCGTTCAGTGGCGCACCACCTACCGAGTAGGTAAACTGAACGCCGTTAACAGTCAGGCCATTCACTTCACTGCCAACAGCGACACCCGTGAAGTCAACAAGGGAAGCGGAAAAGGGAAAAGCACTTGATCCAACCGCAATAACGCTGGCATGCGCCCGGGCACTCAACGTCAGAGCCGCGATAGCTAAAACGAAAGGAGCAGTACTGCGACGAATGTCCATAGGCGATAGTACTTTACGCGAGGTCGCGACATAAGTCAACCGTTTAACTACGTTTTACGGTATGCGACTTGCAGAGTCGCGCGGCGGGCTGATCCGTTTCGCCGAAGTTACTGCTTCGGAGTCGGGGCGACGGTCGTATCTACGGGAGCATTAGACGCCGGGGTGGGCTTCGTCTGTGCGGCGGCATTCACAACAGCACTTTTCACGGCAGGGCTCTTGCCAGCCCAATCCTGCTCGGTAGCAGCGTTGCCGACGCGTCCTTTCGCGATATCCTTATCTACGTCCTTCTTCACGGCGATCTCGGCCGCCTTCGCGTCTGCATGCGTGCCGTTGCCGAGGTCAATAACTTTGATCCGGACAGCCTTCTTCCCAAACTTCTTGCATTCAGGAGTGCTAGGCAAGTAGATGTCGAGTTTGCGGCCGACGATTTTGGTCCCGGTGTCGGCTACAACGTATTCGCCGGAGTACTTCCCGGCACGCAGAACCTTGATGCGGCTCCCGATCGGCAAAATGTTCGGGTCCGCTGCTATAACATGACGATGCGTCCACTCACCTGACGCAGTAATGCCCGTTACAGAATAAGCAGTAGCGACGTATCGACCTTCGATTGAGGACTTGCCTGTAGCTGCATGAACAAGGCTTGCACTGAAGATCAGAGAGAGGAAAGGGACTAAAAATCTGGATGGCATCGGCATGCGCTTGGAGAGCGCGTCCGCAACGAGAAACGCTTACCAGTCAGACTTTAAGTCTAACCGGATTGCAACACGCTTGAAATGGGCGACGGTACTGGAACCAGCTGGAGTCTTTTAAGTAAAATTCAATTGATCGGCAAACGTCAGGAATTGTCAGCTACTACGGGCATTGATCAGTGAGCATTAATCACGAACAAGCCGTCTCCCAGCTTGCGGCGATCATCGATTCGTCGGATGACGCGATTATCAGCAAGTCACTTGAAGGAGTAATTCAAACCTGGAATGCGGGTGCCGAGCGCTTATATGGATACTCGGCTGACGAGGTACTCGGCCGTACCATGATGAGCTTGCTGTCTAAAAGCCTCATCGCACAGGAAAAAGAGATCCTAGCCAAAGTAAGCCGGGGCGAAAGGGTACATCACTTTGAAACCGTTCGCATTCACAAATCCGGGCGGCCAATCCCGGTTTCGCTTACCATTTCGCCTATCCGCGACGCTCAGGGCAACATCGCCGCCGTCTCGCATATAGCACGGGATCTGACAGAGTCTCTTCAGTTAAAGCGGAAACTTCAGATCACACAGAACATGGAAGCACTCGGGCGACTGGCGGGAGGTGTCGCGCATGATTTCAATAACCTGCTGACGATCATCAGTGGTTACACAGCGCTCTTGCAAAGCACGTTGCAAGGTGATAGCGAGCGCTTTGAAATGCTCTCCGAAGTCGCGGGCGCTGCTACACGAGCAGGCGATCTAACGCGGCAACTACTGGCTTTTAGCCGGCGCGAAACGAAAGAACTTCAACCAGTCGACTTGAACGGCGTATTGCGCAAAATGCACACCATGTTGCGCCGCCTTATCGGTGAGGATATCGAAGTAAAGATGGATCTCGGCGAAGAGTGCAAGCAAGTACACGCCGACCCGGGGCAGGTTGGCCAGATACTGATGAACCTGGCGGCAAATGCGCGCGACGCTATGCCGCGGGGCGGAACGATCTCAATCAAGACGCAGAGTTGGTACGTGAAGAACGACGAATTTCATACGCAGCTCGGCTACGAGCCTGGAAATTACGTTCGTATGCTCTTCAGCGATACAGGTCAAGGCATGGATGCAGAGACACAAGCCCACGTCTTCGAACCTTTCTTTACAACTAAAGAAGTTGGGAAAGGGACTGGACTAGGTTTGTCGACTGTTTACGGCATTGTGAAGGCTAGCGGAGGGCAAATCTCGGTCTATAGCGAACTGGGAAGCGGTACGACATTCGCTATTTGTCTGCCGTGCAGCGTAGAGGCGGGCGCGCAGCCGGTACAGCCGGATCCCGAACCGGGCAGAGGAACTGAAACGGTCCTGCTGGTAGAGGACGAACCCAGTTTGCGCAAGCTCGCGCGCTCTATACTTGCGTCGCACGGATATGCAGTTTTGGAGGCAGGCAACGCGCGGGAGGCATTCGCCGAGTCCCGCAGTTATGGCGATCGAATTGACTTACTGCTCACTGACATTGTCATGCCCGGCGAAAACGGTCCCGCAGTAGCGCTACAGATTTCGCGGCAAAGACCCGGCATACGTGTGATTTATATGTCCGGCTATAGTGACCACGCGACGCTTGAGTCCGTGCTCTCAGATCCCGCGGTGGCGTACCTTCAGAAACCTTTCACACCGGCGCAGTTGCTGCTGAAAATTCGCTCCGTGCTTGATCCGTCGTAAGTGGATCAGGAGGAGCCCGCACGGGCCGCTTCGCTATTCCCGGGGGCTTCCAGGCGGCTCTTCATCAGTTCGAGAAGCTCATTGATCAGGAATGGTTTTTGAAGAATCGGAATAGCAGTGTCTAGACCACTCTTCTCGTGAATGGACATCTGCCCTCCGCCAGTCATGAGGATGATTTGGGTAGAGGGCTGCCGCAGTTGCAGATTTTTTGCCACGGCAAGCCCGTCCAGATCCGGAAGCATATAGTCGACCAGCGCGAGATCGAGAGTGCGGCTCGCAGCAATCGACACGGCTTCGGCGCCGGAAGAAGTCACGATGAGTTCCCATCCCTGATTCTTCATCACTAGTTTTAGGAAACGAAGCAGGTTTTCGTTGTCATCCACGATGAGAATGCGCGGGTTCGAGCGCCCCGAAGGGAGCGGCGGGGCGTTCCCGACCTCGAAATCCAGCTTCTCCCCTTCGGCTTGGCCACGAACGCTGACACGAGCGCCCGCCGGAATCTGATTTTCCGCCACCATGGTGGCCAGAGGCTGCGTGACATTGCGGTAGATTACGCGTTTTAATTCGCGCGCCCCGTATTCCGTGCTAACGCCGCGGCTCAGCAGGAAGTCGCGTGCGGACGGCGTCAGATCGATGCTGAAAGCATTGGGTCCTAAGCGCTCATTGACGTGCCTCTGAAACTCCTCGATCTGGTTAGTGAGAATTTGCGAGATGGTCTCTTTGCTCAAGGGGCGGTAAGTTATAACCGCGTCAATCCGGTTGACGAACTCCGGTGAGAACATTTTCTTCATGGCGGTCAGCGCAATGCTCTCGAGCTTGTGTGCGGCTTCTTCGGTGCGCTGCTTAGAATCCGTGAGTGCCTCGAACCCAAACGAAGGCGCCATCTCGCGCATCATCTCGCGAGCACCGAGATTGCTGGTGAGGAAGATGAGACTGCGTTCGAAGCTGACGACCGAGTTATCGCTCAGCGTGAGCCGGCCCTTGTCGAGAACGCCGAGAAGCAGACGGCCCAGAGAGGGTGCGGCCTTCTCTATCTCGTCAAGCAATACGATGGAGATGTCGCAGTCGGGGCTGAGGGCCTCCAGTAGTTTTTGCTGCGACAGCACCGGGACAGTCTCTCGATGGCCAAGGTAACCGGGAGGAGCGCCTATGAGTTTGGCAACTTCATGGTCGAGCTGAAACTCGCCGCAATCTATCCGTAAATACTGCTGCGCGTTTCCGTGTAGAGCGTCAGCCAGAGCTTCAACCGTATGTGTTTTACCAGTGCCGGTTGGGCCAAGCAGAAGGAAGACTCCGATAGGGCGATGGTTCGGCGTGAGGCCGGCCCGATAAGTTTGGATAAAAGGAACAATTCGCTCGCCCGCGCCAGGCTGCCCGACGATGTTTTTGGAAAGAAAACTCAGCAGATCGACTCGCGATTTGGTTGATGATGCGCTTTGCACGATCCCTCCTTGAGGACATTGCAGCCCTGGCAGGCAGATCTAGCCCGGCACTGTCCGGCACGAACATCGAAGCTTCTGAGAGAAGACAACGATCGAACAGCCAGCGAAACGGAGCACACACCGGCCAAAACTCAAGCCAGAGATGACGGACAGAGCTGATGGGGTAAACACCCAACGCATACTGCCGATAGGAATCCAGCGTTTCCTCAAACGACTTATATGGGAGCCATCCTATCACTCGCGGTTGAGGCCCTCGATGGCCGAGACCTTGATCACGGCGCGCCGTTTTAGTTGTTATTTTGGAATATGCTTGCGACTACAACCAAACGCATAGCCCCGCCTAAGCGGCTGCTTTACGGGCCCGGACCCTCGATGGTAGACCCGAGAGCATATGAGGCAATGGCCCAACCGGTAGTCGGTTTGCGCGATCCGTATTTTCTGGAAGTCATGGGTGAAATCCAAGCGGGCTTGCGGGAGGCGTTCGGTACAGCGAACGCGAAGACTTTTATGATTCCCGCGGGCGGAAGTGGCGCGATGGAAACAGCCGTCGCGAACTTTGTCGAGCCCGGGTCGAAGTGCCTGGTTTTCTCGGCGGGGGTTTTCGCCGAACGCATAGCGGCCATGGCTGAACGGCAACGGGCGCATGTGGTGCGACTGGAGAGATCGTGGGGTTCCGTCTTTACCTCACAGGAAGCTGCCGAAGAGATCGAGCGGGAGCAACCAGAAACGGTGGCTTTTGTGCAGGCGGAGACTTCCACCGGTGCATATCAGTCGGGCCGGGCTATCGCTGCTGCGGCAAAGCGCGCCGGTGCCCTCTTGATCGCCGACTGCGTTACGTCGCTGGGCGCCATGCCGGTCGAACTGGATGCGATTGGCATTGGCGTCGCATTCAGTTGTTCACAAAAAGGTCTGAGTTGTCCCGCGGGACTTGCGCCGATCTGCATTTCGCCGTGCGCTTGGGAAAAGCTTGCCCGGCGTAAGCAGCAGCCTTCCACCTGGTATTTCGACCTACAACTGCTCGCAAAGTATTTCGAACCCCCGCATGTCTATCACCACACTCCGTCGCCGCCGCTTTATTATGCAATGCATCAGGCGCTAGCTGCCATCGCGGAAGAAGGGCTTGAGAATAGGTGGAAACGACATCGGGAAGCTCACGAACGTCTGGTCGCTGGACTGGTGCGATTGGGTTTCACGCCCTTCGTAGACAGCGCCGAAAACCGGATCTGGCACTTGACCACCGTGGTTCCGCCAGCCGGAGTCGATGAAGCGAAGCTGCGCGCGAATCTGCTGGCTCAATATGAAATTGAAATCGCGTCCGGATTGGGGCAACTGACGGGGAAGATCCTTCGCGTCGGAACCATGGGTCCGCTAGCAACGGCTGACAATGTCGACTTTCTCCTGGACGCCATGGAACACGCGTTGCCGCTTTGCGCTCTTTGAGTATGTCTTCTGACTTCACCATTCAGGTCGGGCTCTGCCAGTTGCAACTGCTCAAGGCCGACATCACAACGATCAAGGTTGACGCAATCGTGAACGCAGCGAACTCGGCGCTGTCAGGGGGAGGCGGAGTAGATGGGGCGATCCACCGCGCAGGCGGGCCCGAGATCATGCAGGAGTTGGACGCGATCCGTGAGCGGGAAGGCGGATGTCAGACCGGGAAAGCGGTCGTGACTGCGGCCGGCAAACTGCCTGCGCGCTACGTATTCCATGCCGTGGGCCCGCGCTATCGGGATGGCAAACATGGTGAGGCAGAACTGCTGCGTTCATGCTATACGGTATGCCTTCAATTAGCTGGCAAGTATGGCGTCAAGACGATGAGCTTTCCCTCTATCAGTACCGGGATTTATGGGTACCCGATCGAAGAAGCCGCCGAGATTGCGGTGAGCACCGTGGCTGAGTCGCTGCGCAGCCAGCGCGGCTCACTGCACACAGTAAAGCTAGTCCAGTTTAGTGAGCCGGATCATCTCGTTTATGTGCGACAAGCGCAGTCCTTACGTAGCTCGATGGCTGCTGGCAACCGCAGCTAGAATGTAAGTGGCTCATGCAAGTTTTAGAGGCTGGACCGAACAAATATCTGCTGCTCGAACTAGATCCCGAGTTCGTGGGCAACATCGCGAAGCAGGCTGGCTTCACCTATAAGATCGACGATCAGGATCGAGTGATGTCGATGGAACTTGCTGTGAATGATCGCGAAGCGCCGTTGCTCTTGTTTGACGCGGCTGATCCCGGCAACTTAGGATGGTTTTCGCGCTGCCAGTTTTACGTCGATGGTAAGTCGGGAAGCGTACTGCAAACCCCATTGTCGGTAGCGAATCAAAAGGACAGGTCTGGGCGAACTTCCCCGCATGGCATCCGCGTGCAAATTGCCAAGGAGTTGCCGGGGAATTTCCGCATGCCCGGACGTCAGCCCGTCACCGAGCAGGTAATTTACGCCGTTTTATTCAACCTGCTGAGCGCGCTTATGAATACGGGTGTGGGCGTTTGCGGAGGACCGATCGTGAAGCCGCTTGCTGGCCGCACCGAACAGGTTGGTCCGCGGAACTGAACAAGCTGCCGGTCTCACAGCTGCTCTAGAGCTGTTGTTTGGCTTGTTCGACGACGTGTTCTATCTCGCCGCGGTACTGTTTCAGCAGCTCCTCACTTCCGGCCTCGAAGCGCATGACGAGAACCGGCTGAGTGTTAGAAGCTCGCACTAGTCCCCAGCCGTTCTCGAACGGAATTCGCACGCCATCGACATCGATCACCTGGTGATGTTCGCGCGCGATCTCACCCACTTTTTCCACCAGACGGAATTTGGTCTCGTCTGCGCAATCGATACGAAGCTCTGGAGTCGACACCATCTCCGGTATATCCCGGAGCTGATAAGAGAGAGGTTGGCCAGATGCCGCCACGATCTCGATCAAGCGACAAGCGGCGTAAAGCGCATCGTCATAGCCGTAATAGCGATCTGCAAAGAACATGTGGCCGGACATTTCTCCTGCCAGTTCGGCATGTTCCTGCTTCATCTTGGCCTTTATGAGCGAGTGACCTGTTTTGTACATAATGGGACGGCCGCCGAGTTCCTTTAGGCGGTCGTACATTACCTGCGAACACTTCACTTCGCCGATAAAGGTCGATCCGGGTTTACGCGTGAGGATTTCGCGGCCAAAGATGAGCAGGAGCATATCCCCGAAAATAGGCTTGCCATCCTCATCGACCGCTCCGATACGATCGCTATCGCCATCGAACGCGATTCCGAGATCAGCCCCGGCTTTACTTACCATCTTCTGTAAGGCGGTCAGATTGTCGAGCACCGTGGGATCGGGGTGGTGATTAGGGAATTTGCCATCCATCTCAAAAAACAGCTCGGTGGCATCGACGTTCAGCTTCTCGAGCAGCCGATGCATGACCGGACCAGCCGTCCCGTTCCCCGCGTCGAAGACAACTTTGATTCTGCGGTCGAATCGAAACTGCGAGGCGACTTCCTCCACGTAAGGAGTAATTGCGTCAGCGGGCTTCACCGTTCCGGAAGCGGAATCAAGGTCGCCAAGCTCGATCAGTCGTCTAATTTCCTGGATGGCGTCGCCGAAAATTGTGCCGCTCCCGCAAACGGTTTTAAAGCCGTTGTATTCGGGAGGATTATGGCTGCCCGTAATCATCACAGCTCCGTCAGCCTGGAAATGAACAGCTGAGAAATAAAGCACGGGTGTCGGTACCGTACCGATATCGATAACGTTGACGCCCGCTGCCAACAAGCCTTTGCATAACGCCGCGTGTAGTCTCGGAGTGCTCAAACGGCAATCGCGCCCAAGACAAACACTGCGTCCACTGTGCCGAATGAGGTAGGTTCCGATTCCCCGGCCGAGCAACTCGACATCGGCGTCAAGCAGCTCTTTGTCTGCGATGCCACGAATGTCGTACTCGCGAAAAATCCCGGCTTGAAGCATATAGAAGTTAGCATAGCCGGGACACGAATGGCCTGCCTCCCGAATGACTTCAGGTCAGTTCCTCGCGGCGAACGGCCAAGCTTTCAATGAACTCGCGGTCGAGAGCATAGCCGAAGCCGGGTTCGTCACGCAAGGTTATTGTGCCCTCCCGGCTGACCTCGACAGCCGGAGAAATAATGTCGCGCTTCCAGTAACGGTGGCTGGCCGAAACGTCGCCGGGTAAGACAAAGTTCGGCAGCGACGAAAGAGCGATATTGTGCGCCCTTCCAACGCCTGACTCAAGCATGCCTCCACACCAGACAGGAACGCTTCGGGCTTGGCAGACATCGTGGATGCGGCGTGCCTCTGCGAAGCCGCCTACGCGGCCCAGCTTGATATTGATGATCCGGCAAGCTTCCATGCTGATGGCTTGCTCGGCATGGTGAGCGGAGCGGATACATTCGTCCAGACAGATAGGTGTATCGAGAGCAGCCTGCAGCTTGGCGTGGTCGATAATCTCGTCGTGTGCAAGCGGCTGCTCGATCATCATGAGATAGAACTCGTCCAGCGCTTTCAAGTGATCCAGATCAGCCAGCGTGTAGGCTGAATTTGCGTCTGCCATGAGCCTGATTTGCGGGAACCGTTCACGCACGCGGCGAATGACGTCCACATCCCAGCCCGGCTTGATTTTGATCTTGATCCGTTGGTAACCGGCCGCCAGCTCAGCCTCTATTTTGTCCAACAGCTGTTCGACCTGGTCCTGAATACCGATCGAAACGCCACATGCGATCGTGCGATGAGCACCGCCTCCGATAGTTTCCCAGAGTGGCTGGCCGTGTAAACGCGCCTGCAGATCCCAGATGGCCGTTTCGACCCCGCCACGGGCCATCAGGTGACCGCGAACGTGGGCCGTGCGAGCAGCGACATCCGCAGCAGATTCGAAACTGTGCTGCAGGATTCGGGGCGCAACGTACTCGATGAGCAACGGCCACACCGAACCCGTCCACTCCTCGTTGTAGAACGGGTTTTCGCCAGCCGTTACTTCCCCCCAGCCAGAGACACCGTCAGCGCAAGCTTCGACCAGAATAATGTCGCGATCGTACGTGCGCCCGAAGCTGGTCTCAAAGAAGTGAACCAACGGCAGGCGAATGTGCCTCAGGATGATGCGATCTACGGTGATGGCCATTTCCCCAACAAGTATGTTCCAGCGCTCTCGGTCTTCTCAAAGCCGAGCACGGCGAGCCCGGAACGAAAATGTTCGTCGAACTGTTTTGAAATCGCCTTTTGCAACTCTCTAGCGCGCGCCGGTTGGCTCAGCTTAACTTGCTCGATGTCTGCCGGAACTGAGATTCTCTCGTTGTACGCAGGCCGTTCGGGCGTGTCCTCCTCCAAAAGAGACGCGACGCGCTCCGAACGGATCCACCACTCCGCGACTAACCGGTCAGTGGGTAAGCGTGCATGGAGATGACTGGAAGTGGTGCCGTACTGGTTGTGCACGTAGCGCCGGACAATCGTCCCGAGGCGCTCGATATTGAAGAAGGCATTCTTAATCTCCAGAGGATCGAAGGTCCATTCGATCAGATCGATCGCCGCGCCGAGAGCATACGCGCGCTGCTCGAGCTTCAGGCGGCGTCCCAGGCCGGTATTGCGGAAATCCGGCAGTACGCCCAACATATGGCTGTGTAGATAGTGCTTTCCGCCGGTCTTGAGGCCGGGAATGCAGAGACAGAATGCAATCATCTTTCCGCGATGGAACCCTCCGAGCACCTGGCCGCCGATTTTGCTGGCCACGACGAAAAGCCGCCGCGGCAGAAGCTCCACGTCATCGAATCCCCAGATTTCACGTTGCAGCCGCACCACGTCCTCGAACTCGTTTAGCTTGCTTAGTTGGCGTATTTCGATCAGAGAGTCAGATGACATCAGCGCGAATAAAGGCTCCATTGTAAAGCACAGGGGAAGGAGCTCGTCCATCCGTTTCGCCTGAAGGTAAACTGGACCGTGCCACGTCGGCGCTGATTTGCAAGGAGGACCGAATTGCCATTTCAAAACAGGGTGACGCTGCCTGGGAGCGAGCGCAAGCCTGTCCGGAACTCGCGGGTGGTAAGCGCCGCGCCGGAAGACGAACGAGTTCGCGTCACAATCGTCTTACGAAGACGAGGAGTAGCGCCGGCCGCGAGCCACGGAGGCATTAGCGAACGAGTCTCGCGCGGTGAGTTCACACAGAAGTTCGGGGCCGATCCAAGCGACATTGACACGGTAGAGGCTTTCGCGCGCCATTCCCAGCTGAACGTGGTGGAACGTAGTGAGGCCAAGCGGCGTGTAGTTGTTGAAGGGACATTAGAGGCTTTGACGAAGGCTTTTAGAGCCAAGGTCGCCTGCTACCAGGTAGAGACGAGCGGTCCGATTTTTCGTTCTCGCACAGGCACTTTGAGCGTTCCGGAAGAGTTGGATGGCATCGTGATCGCAGTGCTTGGTCTGGATGCGCGCCAAGTCGCTGAGGCGCATTTTCGGAGACGCATCGCGGCGCACGCTATAACCAGCTACACGCCGCCGCAGGTCGCAGCCCTCTACAACTATCCAGCGGGTCTCACGGGCGCCGGACAGACCGTCGGGATCATCGAATTGGGCGGGGGTTACGAGACGAGCGACTTGCAAACATACTTCAGCGGCCTGGGACTGAACACGCCGAGCGTAACGGCGGTATCGGTCGACGGCGGCGCGAACACGCCCGGTTCGAATGCGGATGGCGAAGTCATGCTGGATATTGAGGTCATCGGAGCAATTGCGAACGAAGTAAACATCGCAGTCTACTTCGCTCCCAATACCGATCAGGGATTCATCGACGCCATAACCGATGCGGTGCACGACACCACGAATAAGCCTTCGGTGGTCTCGATCAGTTGGGGCGGCCCGGAAGATTCATGGACGGCACAGTCGCGCACTGCGATGAACGCGGCTTTGGAGGATGCGGCCGCACTGGGCGTTACGGTAACTGCGGCCTCGGGCGACAATGGCTCGACTGACGGCGTTGGAGACAGCAAGTTACACGTCGACTTCCCTGCCTCGAGCCCTTACGCCCTGGCGTGCGGTGGGACGACACTCAACGGTTCTGAAAGCACGATTTCATCCGAAGTGGTCTGGAACGAGACCGCCAACAACGAAGGCGCAACGGGTGGCGGAGTCAGCATAGAGTTTCCCGTGCCGAGTTACCAATCTGGCGCGTACGTTCCGGTGCAGCCAGAGACCAGTTATGCGGGACGCGGGGTGCCGGATGTGGCAGGTAATGCTGATCCGGTCACCGGTTATCAGGTCCGAGTTGACGGGCGGGATCAGGTGATTGGAGGCACCAGCGCCGTAGCCCCGCTGTGGGCTGCCCTGGTAGCGCTCATCAACCAGCAGCTCGGTACACCAGTTGGATATTTGAATCCCAAGCTCTACTCGTCCGGCATGTCCGCTTTTCGTGACATCACTACAGGCAACAATGACGACGCCGGGCTTGGCTATTATTCAGCAGCGAGCGGTTGGGATCCTTGCACCGGCCTTGGCAGTCCTGACGGAGCAGCATTGCTCAGCGTTTTCACCAGCAGCACCTCGGCTGGAGCGGGCGCATCAACGTAAGAGGAGCTTTTATGGCAGCAGGACGGGCAGCTATTGCAGGGAGTGCGCCTGTCCATTCCTCGTCTGTAAGACGCCTGGAAGACCTAAACGCTGACATTACGGTGAGTGCGAGCGTCATCCTGCAGCGCCATGCGCCCCAGAGCGCGATCGAAGAGCAGCTGTTCTCGCCTGATTTTCAGCCGCTTTCGCGGGATGTCGCAGCACGCGCGCTTGGGGCAGACCCGGGCGCGGTGGACGCAGTGGGCGGCACCACGCTGGCCGAATCCGGCGCCGATCTTGGCAGTTATCAGCACACCCTCCGCTTCAGCAACATCACCACCGCCTCCGCCAAGCTGGTGCATGAAGCGCGCCTAAGCGTCGAATGGCGCGGCAAAACCTACGTGCCCACCAGCACCGCAACCCAGGTGCAGGTGGCGGGCGCCTTCACCGGCGGCGGCGACACCATCGGCCCCTACCGCATCCGCGAGTTCAATGCCGAGTGGGATGACGACGCCATCATCAGCGCCGGCAAGCACACCCTCAAGGCTGGCTGGCAGCTCCTGATGTACGACGAGCACCGCGCCCTCACCACCAACTTCAACGGCACCTACATCTTTGGCGGCGGCACCGCGCCCGCGCTGAATGCGAGCGGCACCACCACCATCAGCAGCCTGGAGCAGTATCGCCGCGCGCTGAACCACCTTTCCGGCGGCACGCCCACGGCCTACACCGCCGTGACCGGCACGCCCGCCA
>JAVHMZ010131722.1:0-25464 GCA_034782995.1 Amazona versicolor
TCAAGTGCAAAGATCACGATGGTTTCGGCGAAAACTTGCCGATCGAGTACAACGATCTTGCACCTTATTACGACTTAGCGGAACCTATGTTGAGAGTGACGGGCAGAAAAGAGGGCCTGGCTCAGTTACCGGACGGAATTTTCATCGAGGACAAATCGCGCGACAGCGAAGCCTCCAAGCGCTTCATACAAGCGGCTAAGCGGCGAGGCATAGCGACCACAAAAGAACGCGTCGCCACAGGGCAACTCGCAAGTTCCATCAACCGCATGCTGCCCGATGCGCTCGAAACCGGCAAACTACAGATCGTCTCAAACGCTGTCGTCCGCGAGATTACCACCGATCGGAATACCGGCCTTGTGAATGGTGCGATCTTTGTCGACCGCCGTAGCGAACGAGAGTTCCACGCCAAAGCACGAACCGTTGTGGTGGGGGCATCGTGCCTGGAAAGCACTCGTCTTCTGCTTAATTCGGGCCTTGCGAACTCAAGCGGAGTGCTCGGCCATTATCTCTTCGATCAGTTTTATGTAAAGGAAGTTGTGAGCTGCATCGTGCCTGAAGCGCGCGGTGGCAATCCTCCCCCTGGCCTGGTTGGTGGCGATGGTTACGTTCCCCGTTTTCGCAATCTCACAACGCGCGAGAAGAATTTCATCCGCGGCTACGCTATGGACTTCAACAGTGGCGGCACTCCGCATCCTGATTATCTTCCCCAATACGGTGCAGAGCTTCTCAAGAGCCTAGCCGATCTGCAGGGGTCATCCTTTTCTCTGACCGCTATGGGCGAAGTGCTTCCTCGGTATGAGAACTACGTCGAGATTAATCAAACGGTTAAGGACGCTTGGGGAATTCCTACCTTGCGCATCCGGGCGAAGTATACAGACAACGAGTTCGAGATGGCTAAGGATGCAATGCGAGTCTCAGAAGAGCTGTGCCACGATGCCGGCTTCGAAGTCATTGCGAAACATTGGCAGATGGTCCCTCCCGGCGAGAGCATTCATGAACTCGGGACGTGCCGCATGGGCAGCAGTCCGAAAAGTTCGGTTTTGAACAAGTGGAATCAGACACACGACATCAAGAACCTGTTCGTGGTGGACGGAAGTTCCTTCGTATCGGGCGGATCGCAGAATCCCACATTGACGATTTGCGCGCTATCGATGCGCGCCTCCGACTATCTCGCTGAACAAATGCGTCGCGGAGATGTTTGATGCGCCTCATTCTCGCTGGTGCGCTCGTACTTTGCTTGATCCGTTCGAAGGCTTCAGCACAAACTTTTGTCGGCCAACCTGTTCCGTTCAGTCATAAACAGCACGCCGAGCGAGCTCATCTCAAGTGTGACGACTGCCATAAGTTGGCCGTGTCCGGCGAAGTGCTCTCAATTCCCACAGGTAAGAGCTGCATGACCTGTCACGCGAGAATTGCCCCAGACAGCGCGAGCATAAAGGACCTGAAAGCATACCTAGATGAAAACGAGCCGGTCCCATGGGTTCGCGTCTACGAAATCCCCGCATTTGTTGACTTCAGCCACAGAGTTCACGCGAGCGCCGGCGCCGATTGCAGCACCTGTCACGGCCCTGTTGTCACGCGGGATCGCCTTTGGCGTGAAACCGATCTGAGTATGGGTGGTTGTCTGAACTGCCATCGCGCTAAGGGTGCGAATACAAGCTGCACCACGTGCCACGATCTCGGTAACTAGTCTGCCCGACGTTTCGGCTGCGGAACATGACAATCCGAAAGCACCGCTCCTTGGCGTTACGCCGCTTCCAAAACTTTCTTGCAGAAATTAAAGCACCTACGCACTTCCGCAATCGTGTCCAATCCCGGCTGGTCATCGTTGTATTCGTATTCGATATTTGCCGGGATGGTGTACCGCTTTTCTCTCAGCAGTAAGAGCACTTGACGAACGGGTGTGTCGCCCGTCCCGAACGACACTGCCGGGCCGTGATTGCGCTTGCGATCCTTGATATGCAGCGCGAGAATCTTGGCGTGATGCTCATCTATGAACGAAATGGGATCGAAACCGCCCGCCGTAAAATGCCCAATATCGAGATTGATGTAAAACTGTGGCGACATGGCCAGTCCTTGGGCAAAGCTGCGTGGTGTCGCAAACTGGTTTGGATCGCTCGTTTCATCGTGCCCGTGCATAGCGACTTTGACGTGGTATTTCTCGGCCAACGGCGCGAGGCGTTTCGCGCATGTGAGTGTCGTTGAGGTCGTGATGATATTGGTTCCAAGCGCCCTCGTCATCTGGAAGCCGCGATCGATCTCTGCATCTGAAAAGTCGTCGCGGAAGTTCAACGAATAGGCATAGAGTTCGATTCCGGCGCGGTCGAACTTTCGCCGGATGCCCTCGAAGTAGCTGAGCGGTGTGTTGAGCCGCCACTTTCTTAACTGCACACCTTTCAGATCGGCGGGTTCCACATGCCCCATATAAAGCTCACACTCGCCGAGCCCGATGCTGCGCATGGCGTTGATCGCCGCGTCCAACGGCAGATCACGGAAGCTGTAGCTCTGAACGCCAAGCTCCACTCCGTTGATTTTCGAATCGATGGCAGCGGCGAGCCTCCATTCCGCGGCAAGCCCCGCAGCGGCGATCATCCTTCCAAAATTACGTCTCGAATACAGGGTTCTCGCGCTCCAGCCTCGAACGATTGTATTGCGTTTACGCATGCGCATCGGTGCCCGCGTTTCGAGCCTTCGACAAAGGTACGCCCATTATGTCCAGGGCGACGATCTTGCGTCAGTTGATATGGTACAGCGCTTAACGACAAGTGGAGAATGAGGCATGATAAGGCCGTCAGTACGCCGGAGTGGAGCAGACACTTCAGTTCTTTGGGAAAGTGATGTACTTCTGTGGAGTGACCCTGACGAACTGCCCAGTTAATAGTCGTGTGGATTCTCCCATTTCGCCTACCAGTGGCTACACTATGCCGACGGGAGTCAGCCCGGTACTCTTACACAATGGCGATCCGCTCTGCGGGCCTGAAGTTCCACCGGGTTTCACCCACATGATGCGGCAGACATCGTCGTCCATTGATCAGGCTGGGAACCACCAGATCAAGCGACGGGACGATATAGCAACGAGTGGAACCATATCCCATGAATGCAAATGCATCTCTCGGTACATCGGGCCATTGCGTGCCCGCGCTGTTTACCCAAAATGTATACCCATAGGTGGGGTTCAGATTCTGCGAACTCTTGGTAGCCAGGTCAATCCATTCGCTGGCCAGTACCTGCTTACCTTCCCACAATCCGCGATGAGCCAGCAGATAACCGAGCCGGGCAAAATCGCGCGCCGAAAGACGCAGACCACTGTGCGGGTTGGTATGCGGACCGATGTGTCCGGCACCTCCTCGTAACTCCCACCCAAAGTTTTCGATTCCGATCGGCTGAAAGACTCGTTCGCGCATATAGTCGGCAATCTCCCGGCCGCTTACGTGAGCGAATATCAACGAAAGATGCGCGAAAGCTGCATCTGAGTATTCCCAGTGCTCGCCCGGTTCCGCGATTAAGTGAGAAGCCGACGCACCGAAGCGGTTCGAATCTCTACCGAGCGCAAACTCATACTCGCCTTTGCCGGCGGCCACCGCGATCCCGACGATCCCATTATCTTCACCCGGAATACCGGAACCTGCCCAATTGTGTGCAGGAGCTTTGGATCCAGGCCAGCTTTGCTACGCACTTCCTCGTCGGTATCGCATCGTCGCCACCCGCCTGCTGACTCGGATGGCGGATAGTAGGTCTGGCCATTGGTGACCCAAATACCAAGAGCGAACACCGCGGCAAGCATCCTCAAACGTCTCATTCGCGCGAATCTGTTCGTCCTGGCAAATGCTCGCTAAGCAGGCTGCACCGCACGATCTACAATCTCTTCCGAGTTCGCATCCCAATAAAGACGTTTTCCAGACCAATACGACTGCGCAGCCATAATGCATGCAATCGAGTGCGAGAAGCCGTAGTCGACGTTTGCATTTGGTTGTTTCCGGTCACGCATCGCATCGAGCCAATGCAGCAGGTGATCGACATCATCGTCATTTGGCCCCAGCGAATCTGGTGGCCGGGTGTTCGGAAGCTTGATCAGCTCGGGCCCGTCGGCGTCTGGCCCCATGGCAGGCGGCGCGGTGTAACGCGGATGGGCATTGTCCTCTGGATCAAACTCTTTTCGTCCGCCTTCTTTGGTCACGAGAAATAGCGAGGCACCCTCTCCACCATAATTCTCAATAGTTCCTTCCCTGCCGTGAATCCGGCTAAAACTTCGGTAGCTGTTTGCAAAAGTTGTCGAGTAGGTATAGAGAAAACCCTTCGGATAAATGAATGAAACAGTAGCGGTATCGGGGTTTTCGCGGCCATCGTTCCAGGCGAGAACGCCACCTGTGGCGACCGCGCTTACCGGATGCGTTTCTCCCGTCCAGAGGTGGACCAGATCGGCCCCATGACTCAGCCACTGATCGAAAATGCCGGACGAGAATTCTTTGTAGAGGCGGAATTCCAGATAAATGTGGGGATCGAAGGGGCGGTTCGCTCTACCGAGTAACCAGCGATTCCAGTCCGTATCCTGCTCTCTCAACAGCGTCGGATGCTTGCCGTCATCCAGTTGCGGAATGGAGCGCCAGCGAGGCTGATTCACGTTCCACTCCTGAGTGATCCTTACAATCTCGCCGATCCGCCCCGATTGAATCAAATCTCGTACGGCGAGAGGATATAGCTGACTTCGATGTTGCGTCCCCATTTGGACGACCTGCTTCGAAGCCTTTACGGCAGCTCGGGCGGTCTTTGCTTCCTCCAGAACATTGGCGAATGGCTTTTCGACGTAACAATCTTTTCCAGCCCGCACGACTTCTGCGCAGAGCTTGGCATGCTGATGATCTCCGGTCGCAATCATGACACCATCGATCGCGGCCTTCTCGAGCATGCGCTCGGAATATTTGAAGGTTTCAGCCTCGGTTCCGAAGAGATCTTTGACTTGTTTGGCGCGTGCTTCGCGAGCCACGCTCCAGATATCACAGAGTGCCACAACCTCTAGCGGTATCTGTTGACTCGCGAGGTGCAGCATACGAATATGACCGCGGCTTCTTCCGCCACAGCCGAGCTGTGCGATGCGGAGCCGGTCGTTCGCTCCCGATATGCGCATATAGGAGCGCGCGGAAATCGGCACAACGGGCCGAACGAGGAGTGCGCCACTCGCGCCCATGAGGAAGTTTCGCCGGTGCACGCCTTGCGGTCCGATCACGTCATGGTCGTCGGCGATTTTCATATCTTTGCTCACCTTCACTCGTAACAAATGTTTAGATCAGTTTGGGCGCGGCGGCTAAAGTTGTCAAGGTCGCCCGGAAACGATTCTCGATGTGGGACAGATTTCGTGGCCCAGGCTGGCGCAGCGGATATAATGCTCCCGTGTCGTGCCCTGTCCTCGGGTGCCGCGTCGGAGCAGCGGCGGTTCAAAGTCTTTGACTCGCCAATAGCTGGAACGGCAAATCGAAAGGCAGATAAATTGATTTGCAATGTTATTCGAAAAGCGTGGACACACGCGTGCCATCGCTCTAACGGGCAATCCCCAAATCCCATCGGTGAACGCGCTCGTAAAGCGGGAGACAGATTGGAGCCTCGTCAATCTCCGTCGCATGGACGTGTACATCGGTGTGGCCTCCGATCACGCAGCCAGCTTCAGATCTTCAATTAAAGAACGTTCCGCGGACAAAGTGCATTCGCGCCAGGCACAATATCTGCAACGTGAAGCAAGCGGCCCGCGCGTAGCCTGCTTCTGTGTGGCATTAATCTTATTGTTTCTCTCCGGGTGGTGGGTCCCTTGCCGAGCAGCGACACAATTGCATCGCTCTGGGAACGAAATCCAAGTTGCGGTCGACGGGCGCCCGTTCACGACCTATTACTTTGATCCCGTGGTAGCAAAACCTTATCTCATGCCATTACGAACGGCTTCCGGATCGGTGATCACCAGGACCTTCCCCACTCGCAACGACGTTTCCGCCGGCAACCCCAAGGATCCATCTTTCGAGCCGCACCAACGTCCTCTCTACTTTGGACACGGCGACCTGGATGGCCTGGATTTCTGGGGCGAAGAGGCCTTCAGTCGATACTACGATGATCACGCGCATCAAGCATATGGGCGCGTTGTTCTGAAAGCTCTCGACGAGCGTGGCCCAAACGGCGGCGTACCGGAGATCCGGGCGAGGTTTACATTGAATAGCCCCGATGGAAGAGTCATTGGCGAGGAATCGCAATCCTTCCAGTTCGGCGGTGATGCGAACACCCGTGTGATCGACTGCGAGTTTGTGCTCTCGGCAACGGCGGGTCCGCTCGACATAGGCGACACCAAAGAAGGTACGTTTGCCATCCGGCTGGCTCCGGAGCTGAGCGCGCCTCTTGTGCACATGGTAAATTCGGCTGGCGCGGAAGGTGAAAAGGGAATCTGGGGAAAACCTGCTGATTGGGTCGATTACTCGGGCCACATTGCCGGCAAGCGGGTTGACGTCGTCGTCTTCGATTCGCCCATCAGCTTCCGACATCCTACAACGTGGCATGCGCGGGCATACGGACTCTTCGCAGCCAATCCCTTCGGGAAGCGGGAATTCACGCGAGACCCCAACAATGATGGAAGCTGGGCCGTGCCCGAAGGGAAATCCGTGCGCTTTCGATACCGCGTGCTGATTCACGAGGGCACCTTCGACGTCCGCCAAATCAGCGAAGCTTATCGAAAATATGCGTCGACGGAAGCCGATTCCGTTAGAGTGCGGTGATCAATCCCGTGCGTGTAGACGTCGCGAAACGATCTAATACGCCCTCTGACGGCGAGGCCGGCCGCCCACACCAACGGCGTTGGTGGATCGTCTCCGCGCTGCTCTGCTCAACGGCGATCAATTACATCAGCCGGCAGACGTTATCGGTCTTGGCGCCGGTTATCTCTCGTGAGTTTCACCTCAACCACACAGAGCTATCCAATATCTTCGGCGCCTTCCAGCTTGCCTATGCCGGCATGTGGCTGCTGGGCGGTATCTTTCTGGATGCAATTGGGACGAGACTCGGTCTTGCAATAGCCGTTGTCTGGTGGTCTACAGTCGGCGTACTTACCAGTTTCGTAAATTCCGCTTTCTCGCTCGGTGCGATGCGTTTCCTGCTCGGAATGGGCGAAGGCTTGAACTGGCCCGGCGCCAGCAAGGCTGTTGCTGAATACTTCCCGGCACACGAACGCAGTGTAGCGGTGGCAATTTTCGACAGTGGATCGAGCGTGGGCGGTGCAGTCGCGGCAATCGGCATCCCGTGGATCGCTTTACGTTTCGGATGGCGCTCTGCTTTTGTTTTCTCAGGTCTGTTAGGCTTTTTGTGGCTCGCTTTGTGGCTGGCCGTGTACCCCCGGCACCAGCGTCACATCGAGACAAGTGGCCCTCAGATGCGCACTGCCGACCAGTGGCTGCCACTATTGAGGAGAAGAGAGACTTGGGCGGTGGTCATTGGGCGTTCGCTGACAGATCCGATCTGGTGGTTTTATGTTTTCTGGCTTCCGCAGTACCTGAGTGATACACGCGGCTTCAGCTTGAAACAGATCGCTGCCTTCGCATGGATTCCGTTCGTCGCGGCTGATCTTGGAAACTTTGCAGGAGGCCTCACCTCTGGACGGCTCGTAAAACGCGGCATGCCTGTTTTGCGGGCCCGGCAATGGGTCTGCGTCGTGAGCTGCCTTCCTATTCTGGCCGGTTTGCCTGCTGTACTTACCTCTAATCCATTCGGTTCGCTCGCACTAATTTGCGTCGCGCTCTTCGGCTATGCAAGTTGGTCAACTATGGGCCTCACTCTGCCTTCGGATCTCTTTCCAGCAAACGTCGTCGCGACGGTGACAGGCTTGAGCGGCCTCGCCGCCGGTCTTGCGGGAACCGGTTTCACGTTGCTGGTGGGATGGCTGGTCGATCACTTCTCGTATCTGCCTGCATTCGCGTTGGCGGCCACTGTTCCGATGCTTGCAACGATCGCGATCCTATTTCTCCTGCCAAGTCCAAATGCCCCGCGTGGCAGACCTCCACACGATGCATTCCGTGGAGGTACGATTTGATGCTTTCAGCAAGCTGCTCAAGCAGCAGCATTGGGACGACGACCCGTTCGACGTGCTGCAAAGAGACATTGGGTCGCTAAACCGATTCGGGTACGGCGAAGGGAGCACGATACTTGCGGTCGCCGTCGCAGAGAAGCGTGGCCGCCTCTTCATCTCCGATGACCTCCTCTGTCTCGGGATTGAAGTGAATCGTCCGGCCTAATCGATAAGATGCGTTCGCCAGATGTACCAGAGCTACCGATCGATGTCCCTCCTCAATAGGAGCGTGAAGATCGGCATGGTTGCGACTCGCTACACAGTCGATGAAATTCCGAAAATGCGCCAGTTCTGTACCGCCCCGAACCGGCGGCTGTTCGTCCTGATCCCGGCCGAGCCAGACACGATAGGTCGCTGCATCCTCGTCGCCAGTAGAAAGGTATCCATTCGAGCCGTAGAAGATGTTTCCGATTGTGTTGTGGGCACCGGCTCCCGGTCCTAGCTTCGCGATTTTCTGCGATTTCGCGGGTTCCGCTGTCCCGAGTTGCCGGGTACCGATTTCAGCCTCGTGGTTGCTGATCCAGTGTCTCACTTCGAAAGTGATCATGCGCCGCTTCCCGCCAGGCAGATCGTATTGGAAGGAACAGTTAAGGTCGTTGGGCGTCTCCTGATCGTCTTCGAACATGAAGTGCCCTCCCACCGCACTCACCTTGTTCGGCAGCCCGAGTCCCATTCCCCAACGCGCCACATCCACTTGGTGCGCCCCCTGATTGCCTAAGTCTCCATTGCCGTAGTTCCAGAGCCAGTGCCAGTTGTAGTGGAAACGATTCTTCGTAAATGGGTGTATTGGTGCCGGCCCCGTCCACAAGTCATAATCCACGCCTGCCGGAACCGCGCTCACCGGGGCCGTTCCGATCGTGTCACGCCACTTGTAGCAGAGGCCGCGGGCCATATAAAGATCGCCAATGATGCCGTTCTGCATTTTCGTGACTGCTTCTCGCACAGCCGAGGCAGAGCGAAGCTGGCTGCCGTGTTGGACAACACACCGGTATTTCTGCGCTGCCTTTACAAGCTGCCTGCCTTCCCACAAGTTGTGCGAGCACGGCTTTTCGACATAGACATCCTTGCCTGCTTGACAGCTCCAGATTGCCATGAGCGAATGCCAATGGTTCGGGGTGGCTATCGAGACGGCATCCACCGATTTGTCCTCGAGCAACTTGCGTACGTCGGTATAGGTCGCGGGTTTGCGCAAACCCATATTTTCCATGTTGCTCAGGCGCTCCCGCAGCACGTTCTCGTCAATGTCACAGAGAGCCGTAACTTCGCAATTTTTGATTTGCGCGTAATTCTTGAGATGGTCCATGCCGCGGCCATGCAGGCCGCAAATCGCAACGCGAACACGCTCATTCGCGCCCAATGCGGTTCGGGGAGTAGTGAACGCGGCAAGAGCGCTTACGCCGCCTAAGCCGGCTGTAGTGCTGCCAATGAAGTCGCGCCGATTCAAATCTTTCTGTGACATATGGTACTCCTTATCAGGCTAGATCCTTGGGAGTCTGCTGCCAGTCCTTCGTCCGGAATAAGAATCTGCATCGGGAGGATCGTTTCCCGGTTCATGATAGCGTTTTGCTTAACGCTTGGTCGTCGAGTGGTTATGGTATCGACTGCGAACTCGACATTCGGGCGGTTTACTCCCGTTATCTTGATTCGTTCGATTCTTGGTCTCAGCTGGCGTCCATGGCCACGGAAGTTTGTCCAGCGGCGTCATGCATTGCTCGCGGCCACGCAATTTTTAACACCAAACCATTCAACATCGTCACTGGGGCAGGGCTCAACGACGACTTGAAACTGCTTTTTACCCCACTGGTGAAATCGTCCGAACAAGCGATCCGGGGCGCGCATTAGTAAGGTGCCTGGAAAGACATGGGCCGGATGAAGGGTCCGATTCTACGCGGCCTCGCCCGCCGCGCTCCGTCCTTTTCACAACGGCTCTGCGCGTTCTTCGGACGACTTTGTCAGCTTTTACAATATTCGTTTTGATATTGGTTTTACTGATGAGGAGAAAGCCGATCTCGTCGCCTTCTCGAACTCACTCTTATAAGTGACTTTGAAGGACCTTAAAGCGCGGGTTTGCGCAATTCGGCGAACAATGCCCGGAGGGCTTGCTCAACAGGCAAGCGCCAGCGAAGAAGGAGTCTCGAACGATTTCAGCTTGGCCAGCAGGGTTGTGCGCTTGATGCGCAAAAGGTCGGCTGCTTGTGACTTGTTCCCATTTGTCAAGGTGAGCGCCTGCTGAACGAGCGAGCGCTCGAAGTCTTCTACAGCGGAGTCGAAGTCAATCCCGGCGCGCGAGAGTTGGAGCAAAGGGCGTCCTGCCCCGGCGCCCCCGTTACTGAAAGCCGAACGGCGCGGATAAAAGTCGGCGATCTCGAGGTTGAGCCGCTGGCCGCTCAGAGCGCACGCCATTTGTACGGCATGCTCCAACTGACGCACGTTCCCGGGCCAATCGAACTTCTGCAAGTGGGCAAAAACATCCGCGCTCACCTGCTTCGGCAAGGTGTTTTCAGATATGGCCAGTCTATGAAGAAAATGCCGCACCAGAAGCGGGATGTCTTCGCGTCGGTGCCGCAGCGGTGGCATGTGAATCGGCACGACGTTCAATCTATAAAAGAGGTCTTCTCGGAAGCGGCGTTCGCGCACGGCGGATTCCAAGTCTACGTTCGAAGCAGCAATGACCCTGACATCGGCGCGGACAGTTTCCGAACTGCCGACGCGCTCGAATTCGCGCTCATGCAGAACGCGTAACAACTTTGCTTGCACGTCGAATGGCAGGTCGCCAATTTCGTCGAGGAAAATAGTTCCGCGATGAGCCTGTTCGAAGCGTCCGATTCGGCTTGTCTGGGCACCGGTGAATGCTCCTTTTGCGTGCCCGAATAATTCCGTTTCGACGAGAGTCGCCGGCAGAGCGCTGCAATTCACTGACACCAGCGGAGCAGCCGCACGATCGCTGGCAGCATGGATGGCCCGGGCAATCACACCCTTGCCGCTACCTGTCTCCCCGCTGATCAAAATGGTGCAGCGTTTAGACGCAACCAACTGCACAATTTCACAAATCTCGAGTATCGATGAGCTCTCGCCGATGAGATGTTGACGCCATTTTTCAAGCTCCGTCTCGGCCGAAGTTGTCA
This sequence comes from Amazona versicolor, assembly GCA_034782995.1. Taxonomy (NCBI): domain Eukaryota; kingdom Metazoa; phylum Chordata; class Aves; order Psittaciformes; family Psittacidae; genus Amazona; species Amazona versicolor. The sequence continues at coordinate 11,218 of JAVHMZ010131722.1, forward strand.
AGTTAACACTTCCCCTTGCTCACGAGCTTTTAGTGTGAGTAAGAAGCCAAAGTTCTTGCGTTATGTTCTCAATTTTACGTTCGGCCTGTAAAGTCCACTCCTGCAATCGTTTACTGCGTAATCTCTCAACAATTTCCTGATCCCGCTTGGCGAGTAGAAGTCGTTGCTGTGCCTCGGTAACAGCATTACGGGCACGGTCGATTCCTTCGGCCATTTGACGTGAGCGTGACTGCGCTCCCAAGTTGAAAATCGCCAGCGATTGCAGATCCGCGGCCGTGGGCGAAGGGCTAGCGTATACAGATTGAGCCGCTTGCGTACGCTCTTCATTCAGCGCTTCCAGCGCCTTCTCCAAACGTGTGAGCTGGAGTGTCAGCTCAGTTAGGCGGCCCTTCTCCGCTTCGACACGAAGCACGCGCAATCGAAGTGCTGACTCCAGGCGGAAGCTGAACTTCTTCATTGCTGCGTGCTAGAGGGCGGCGGCGAGTTCTGTCAAACCCTGTAGCGTGCAGGCGAGCGGCGATTCGTCCTGGGAATCCTGGCGGAGAAACGCCAGAATCTTTTCCCGGGATTTCACGCTGGCATCGAGTCGTGGGTTCGAGCCGGCGACGTAGGCACCCAGTTGGATCAGATCCTCAGCGCTGCGGAAAAGAGCGAGCGATTCGCGCAACTTTCCTGCAGCCTTCAACTGTGCGGGAGCGGCGACGTGCGACGCCACGCGCGAGACGGAAGAGAGCACATCGATAGCCGGGTAATGCCCGGCGGCGCCGAGTTCCCGAGATAGAACGATGTGCCCGTCGAGAATACCGCGTACGGCATCCGCTATCGGCTCATTCTGGTCATCGCCCTCTACCAGTACCGTGAAAAATGCAGTGATGCTGCCGGCACGGAAGGAGCCCGCGCGTTCGAAAATTTTCGGCATGAGCGCAAAAACCGAGGGTGTATAGCCTTTCTGGCTGGGCGGCTCTCCAGCGGCGAGACCGATCTCGCGCTGCGCCATGGCAAGGCGCGTGACGGAGTCCATAACCAGAAGAACGCTCTTGCCCTGATCCCGGAAGTATTCGGCGACGGCCAGCGCCAAAAAGCATGCCCTGACACGCAAAGGTGGGGGCCGGTCCGAGGTGGCCGCAATGACGACGGAACGCTCACGCCCGCCTGGGCCTAGTTCGTGTTCGACAAAGTGTCGCACTTCGCGATTACGCTCGCCGATAAGTGCAATAACGGTTACGTCGGCTGAGTTGTGGCGCGCCATCGCGCCCAATCGAGTGCTCTTGCCGACGCCGCTTCCACCGAAAATCCCGATGCGCTGGCCAACTCCGCAGGGCAGCAGGCTGTCGATCGCGCGAATGCCTGTGGTGAGCGGCCGATTAATGTGCTCGCGCTCCATGGGGCCCGGCGGGTCGGAGAAGAGGTTGTATCGTTCTGTGCCTGCCAGGGGCGGACCGCCATCGATTGTGCGGCCGAAACCATCGAGCACACGTCCCAGCAGATCGGGGCCGACACGTACTTGCGCATCAGCAGCGCAGGCGAAAATCGGGTCGCCGGGCTCAAGCCCGTCCACTTCCTCAAGCGGGATGGAGAGAATGCGGCCATTGCGAAATCCCGCGACTTGGGTGCGGATCATGCGTCCGCCACGCGTACGAATTTCACAGAAGTTGCCGATAGCGGAGGCAGGTCCTTGCGATTCGATGACCAGCCCGGTTACTTCTTTTACAACCCCGCACCAGCGCATCAATTCGTAACCGTCAAGATCCGTTGCAAAGCGTGACAGGTTGAGCGGTTCTACGGCAGTCGTTGTCATCATGAGTGACCTATTTTGTCGGCGAACCCGCGCTCGATTTCGCGAAGTTGTGTCTCAACGGATGCATCAAGATCGCCCAACACGGTTTCAAACACGATTTCCCCGTTCTTCATCTTGGGATCGGCCGTTAACGTAACGGTTCCTGCCACGCCGGCCTTCTCGAGTGCCGAACGCACGGCATCGAGCGCGGAAGGCGCCACTCGCACGCGCGAAATTTCACGGTTGCTGAGCTTCTGTAAGCCCGCGTGGACGATACCTCCGATTGACTCCGGATCGGCACTCAGCTCGCGGTGCAAAATTCGCCGTGCAATTGCGAGCGCCAGTTTGACCAGCTCCCCTTCGGCTTCAGTTCGGATACGGCGTTTCAAGGCGGTCAGCTCCGCGAACAATTCAGCCAGACGGTCCGCCGCGCTCTTCGCCTCGACGGCAGCGGCTTCCCTGCCCTTGCGAAAGCCCTCTTCAAACGCGTTTTGGCGGCAATGCGACAGTTCTGCTTGATGAGCCTGCTGGAGGCGGATAAGCTGTGCTCCATCAGCAGCAGCAAGTGGGTCAGGGGAGCGAACTAAATGAGGCGGAGGAGCCGCAGGAGTATCCTTCTTTTCGAGCGCAGCGGACCTCCACTTCACGGGTCCAACTGCTGCGAGATCTTGTGGAATGCGGTAAGCCACTGAAAAGCTCAGCCTTCTGCCCCGGCCGCCATCCAGCTGCGAATGACGCCGGCAGCCAATGCGGGATCGCGATTTACGGTCGTGCGGACTGTTTCACGAAGAGTCTCCATCTGTTCGCTCGAGCTTGGAAGCTGCGGCGCTGTGGCACCCGCGAGCTGGGCAGTAGCCGGTCCGGGCAGTTCTCCTTCTGTGGTGGAGGAATCGGATTGAACTTCGCCGCGAGTCAGTCGAGGCGGCACGGCGGCAGCTTCGATTTTGCGTTTCTTGCGGCGCAACAGAATCGCCCCAATGCCTGCCAACAGAAGCACGCCAGCAATGGCCGCGCCCACTAGCATCTTCGGCTGTTTCAGCAGCTCCCGCGACACCGTCGACCCCGCGGCTGGCTTAGACGCGTCGGGCATTTCGGTTTCGCCCTCGTGATTTTGCTCGAAGGCGAGACTCTCGATGATTAATTGATCGCCGCGCGCTGGCGTTAGCCCGATTATGCCGTCCACAAGGTCATGAATCGCTTTTACTTTTTCGGGAGTCGGAGCAACGGAAACGCGCTTCCTCTGCGCGCCCTTGCCTTCCCAACGATAATCCTGATCGATGACAATCGAAGCGGAAAGCCGCTTCACCGCGCCGCGGGGTATTTTAACCTGACGAACGCTGCGCGAAGTCTCGTAAGCAATGTTTTCCGTCCTGCGCGAAACGGATGAGCCGGTTGTCGCGGGCCTGGAGATCGGACGCGGCAAATTCGAGCCGGTACCGGGAACGCCGCTTACTTCGGGCCGGTTCGAAAGATCCTCGGCTTTCTGAGAGCTGGTCATTACGGAGCGCGTGGGGTCGTATGTCTCGTCGGTTTGCTCGCTCGTACTGAAATCGCAATCGGCTGAGATGCCAACTCGAAAATGATCTTCCCCGAGAAGAGGCGTCAGGGTTGACTCGACTTTGGCAAGTAGATCCTTTTCCAATTCATGCTTGTAGGCCAGCGCTGCGTCAGTCCCGTCAGAGGAGTCGCCACCGTTTTTCTTGGGCCGGCTGAGCAGATTGCCTCGCATGTCGACCACCGATACGGATTCGGGGCCTAGCCCTTCCACCGCACTCGCAATGAGATTGCTGATCGCGGTGACGTTCTGTTCGGTCAGGCGAGCGCCAGCCCGCAGGCTGAGCAGAACACTGGCTTTCGCCGGCTCGCGCGCATCCAAGAACACGGATTCTTTCGGAAACGTCAGGTGAACACGCGCCTGCTCGACTCCGCTCAAGGCACGAATCGACCGCTCCAACTCGCCTTCCAGGGCGCGCCGAAAGTTCACGTGTTCCGCGAAATCAGTGACACCGAGGTTGGTTTTGTCGAAGAGCTCGAAGCCGATGCGGCCGCTGCGAGGAAGACCCGCACCCGCGAGTTCGATCCGCAGCTCATCTACCTTGTCGGAAGGAACAAGTACGGAGGTGCCGTTGTCGGTGAGTCTATGCTCAACGCCGGATTCCTTGAGCTTTTGTACGATGGCAGCGGCATCTTCTGCGGGCATGCCGGTGAATAGCGGATGAAAATCGCTCTCGTGATGCCAACGAGCGAAGCTTGTCAACCCCGCCACTAGGGCGACGACAACAGCCAGAATGGCGAGACGCTGGCCGACTGAGAGCGATTTGAACAGTTTTTGCAGTTGTTCCATGGGCGCGATCTAAGGTCAGATCTGCATCTTCATGATTTCTTCGTAGGCAGAAACAACTTTATTTCGCACTTGAAGAAACATGTCGAAGTCGAGCTCCGCACTTTGTGTCGCCAGAATCGTTGAGTGCAGCTCCTGCGTGCCGCCCTCAAGGTAACTTTGAGCCGCAGCATCGGCGACGCCGTGGGCGGATTCGACATTTTGGATGGCGTTCGACAGAACACTGTGAAAGGAGGCATTCCCCGCCGGGGCCGTGGCGGCGGACGAAAGATCCAGCAGAGCTGGTGCTTGGATTGGATTGACAGCGAACGACATGGCGGTTAGCGAAACAGATCGATAGAGCGCTGGATCATCTCTTTGACGGCCGAGATAGCCGAGACATTTGCCTGATAAGAGCGCGATGCCCCGAGCAGGTCGACCATGTCTTGCGCCGGATTCACGCGTGGAAATGCCACATAGCCGTCCTTGTCCGCATCGGGATGCCCCGGGAGATAGCGGCGGTCGGGCTCGCTCGTATCCTGGACAACTTGATTGATTCCAACACCCACTCCCTGTTCGGTTCCCATGCTCGATTCCAGAAAAGACGAAAAAGCAGGCGATACTCCCTGGCTCTCAAAGACCACATCGCGGCGTCGATAGGGGCCGCCGTCGGCGGTGCGAGTCGTATTCGCGTTGGCTATGTTTTCGACCAGGACCTGGGCACGCTCGCGCTCTGCCGACATGCCAGAAGCGCTCACTGAAATCGTGGAAAACAGACTCATGCGCCTGACGAACCGCTTCCTTCGATAGCCATCTTCATGACCTTGAGCTTTGAACGGAGCAGATTGGACGCGACGCTGAAGCGCAGGGCATTCTCTGAAAGGAGGCGCGCTTCACGGTCAAGATCGACGTTGTTGCCGTCGTTCTTTGTGGTTAAACCGGCAACTTCCTGCGGATGCGGAGAGCTCGCATTCAGCGAGTTGCGGAACTCCGAATCGAAATCGATGTCCTTGGTTTTGTACCCTGGCGTGTCGGCGTTAGCGACGTTGGATGCAACCAGGCGCTGGCGCGCACTGACCAGCGTCATGTAACGTTCGAGATTTCCGGCGATAGGGTCGAGCATGTCGGTCACGATCAAGGATGCAATCGCAACACCAAATGCAAGTCATTGATTCCTTTCGGATAAGAAAGTTCCGCGCCGTCCAAAAGATGACGGTGGAAAGATCGAACGTCAGTTTTCTGACAGAATCAAGCCTCTAATTGCCAGAGGCTATCGCAGGCTGCCTCGCCCCGGTAACACTGAGCATGGAATGCATTTGCCATCCGCGATGCAACATGAGAGCGCAGGACTCGTGCAAGGTGGAGACGAGCCTCGAGGTATGCGATCGTCTCGCGTGCGATGGCTGCACGCTCTCCTTCGGAGCACGTCGCGCGTAACTCTCGCGCGACGGCTTCGCGATATTGCGGCGCGAGCGCCGATGATGCTTCGAAGTTTCCCGATTCAATCGCTTTGCGAAGAGCGTATGCGATTTCCTCAGTAGCCACTTGTCATCCTTTGGTCAGTCTGCATCTGCGAAAAGAGATCAGTGATTTCAGTTAGCTGGCTTTGCAGGGAGGAAATTGTACTGTCGGCCTTCGCCATCTGCTGCGTAAGGGTCTGTTGGATTTGACTGACTTTCGCCTGCTCGTCAGTTAATTGCGAGCCGATGCTTGTCAGTTCGCCACTCACTGTCTTCGAAACACCAGCCAGCAAACCCGTCGAGGAGTTCGTGATGCCTGAAAGAACATCCCCGGCCTGCTGTAGAAATCCGTCAGACGTGGTTGTGCCGATGAAGTTGAGTAGATCATTCGGCGCAGCGGACGCGGCTTTATTGAACGTCGACTGATCAAATTGAAGCTGCCCATTTACATCGAATGAAAGCCCGATCTCTGCAAGCGAGTGAATCGAATTTGACCCTTCACCCGAAAAGCCCACCAGGTTGTGCAGCTCATTTTGAAGCTGATAAATGACGCTATTGCCGGACAGAGCGCCTCCGTTCTGTCCGCGATTTTTGCCAAGCTCGGCCGTGATGGCGTTATAAGCACTGGCGAAAGTGGAAAGAGCGCTGGACAGATTGGCAGAGCTTTGAGTCACGCTCACTTGCGTTGTGCCAGTCTGCAGCAGGTTGACTGAGAGGCCTGGCGAGATGTTCACCGTACGCGAGCTGGAGCTGATGGGCGTAGCCGGCTGCCCATTGATCTGATACGAGACATTAGAGCCGCTGGAGAGGGTCGAGAGCAGGTCGTCTGTTCCGTTGCTCAATTGAATCGAATCGTTCGCATAAGCGAGACCCTGAACCGAAAGGCGATAGTCGGGCTCGGAGGAGCTTCCAAGGTTGACGATGCTGGCCTGCACATTAGCAGAACTCGCGTTAATAGCCGCGGCAAGGCCATTCAGAGTTCCAGCTGAATCGGCGATTGAGTACGTTTGTCCATTTACCGACAGCGTATAGGACATGCTGGTATCCAAATTGGAGTTTGCCGGATCAGTGACGGTAGGCAAACCATTTTGGCTGATGGAATTCGTTTGAGAGCCGGCGCTGATTACGTTCAATGTGTAACTTCCGGCTAACACTCCGGACGAAATCGAAGCCGAGGCTATGCTCGAGTCACTCACGCCGGCGGAAAACGCGCCCGCGCCCGTTGACCCTTCTAGCGCGCTCACTGCGGCTTGCATTGTCGAGAATGTGTTTGTGATCGTGTTCAGTTCCGATTGCTGATTCGTAAGTTTGCTTTGCGAGCTCTGCAATTGGGTTAGCGGCAGAGAGGCGATGCCAACGGCCCGTGTAATGGTCTGCTGAAGCTGGGCGGCATACGTGCTACTGCCGTTGAAACCCGGGAGCGAACTGGTACTGGATGCCATAAAAAGGAAAAAAGGCCGCGCGCCCTAACTGTTTACGGTCAGGAGCGCGGCCGAGTGGTGTTGGAAGGATTAGCCTTGCAGGAGCTTCAGGACGGCTTGTGATTCCTGGTTCGCCTGGGCCATGGCGGCTACGGAGGTCTGCACCAGCACTTGTGACTTGGTCAGATTGGAAGCGTCCTGAGCGACATCGGCATCGCGAATCTGGCTCTCGGCCGCAGAGAAGCTTGAAATCTGCGACTGAGCCAAGCTGATGGCGTACTGCAGCTTGTTTTCGCCGGCACCGACCACGCCCTGAACGAGGCCGAGCGACTGGATAGCACTGTTGATGGCGGAAATCGCCGCTTGTGCGTTGGAGCTGTTGCCGGTGACTGGGGCAGCCGCGGTGCTGTTGCCCGCTGCTGTAAAGACGCCGCTTGCAGTCGCATCGTACACCGAGAAGCCGTTGGCGCTTTGGAACGAGATACCAGACCCCGCAGAATTTGCAACGGCATACAAGCCGAGGCTGCCAGTCTGAGCATTGATCTTGGCGATCGCGCTATCAAGCGTATCGGTCGCGGCGAGAGTCACACTGGCCGCACCGGCGCCCGTTTGGAACTTCAGGGTTTCCGCTTTGCCTGCGTAGGTCGTCTGGCCGTCCACGATGTAATTCGAAGTATTTTCAGCTGATCCGGCAGTCGTCAACGAGCCGCCGGCGGTCGTGGCAGAAAATGCGGTGGCGCCGCTAAACTGCAGCTGTCCGTTGCCGTCGACGCTGGCATTGATGCCGTAGGAATTCAGCGTCGAGTTCAAGCCGCTCAGGACGTTGGTCAAGCTGCCCGAACCGGTTGCCGTGAGCTGTGCTGAAGAGCCATTGGCGAAAACGTTGAACGTGAAGCTTTGGCTGGCGAAGCTGGCGCCGGGCGCGTCAACGCGCGTGGTATTGCCGCTGATCCCAACACCGCCCGCGAGCAGATTCGTCGTGTTGAGTCCGAGGCTGGTTGCGTCGACCGAGTTCTGGCTGCCACTCAGATCGACCGTGACACCGGAATGCGCGGAACTGTTCCCGCCGCCAATGTAGACGTTCAGGTTGGTGTTGAATGTGCCGCCGTTGTTCAGGTTAATGTTGGTGGCCTGGCGGTCGATTTCACCGACGAGCTGCTGAAACTCTTGATTGAGGGTCGCACGGTTTCCGGTGAATGTTCCCGAAGCCGACTGGGTCGCCAGCGTTTTCATGCGATCCAGGATCGTCGAGATATTGCCCAAGCCGCCGTCGATGATCTGCAACTGGCTGACGCCGTCGTTCGCATTGCTGACACCCTGTGTCAGTTCATTGACGCTGCTGCGGTATCCGTTGGCAATCGCCAGGCCGGCCGCATCATCGGCGCTGCTGTTGATGCGATAGCCAGAGGTCAACTGCTCAATTGTTTTGCTTTGAAACTGCTTGTTAATGTTTAGATTTTCTTGTGCACTCAGCGAGTCTATGTTGGTTTGAAGAGATATCATGTGTTTATACTCCGTAAGCCGTTTTAGCCTCGCGGCTTCCAAGCGACTTTCTATTTACTCTTCGGCACGTAAGATACCGAACTCTAGCTTTTTTGGCTCCCAGCAGTAAAGTTCTGCGAAGATATACCGAAACCTTGCATGCGGAATCCCATTTGATCAATCAAGATCACGCGCAAACGTCGCACTCGATACGAGACTGAGATGACGCAATAACGCGGTTGCCCCTGCGTTCCGCGAGATCTGAGGCATACGATCAACGGCCTCGAGCTTGCGAAGATGCTCGACAATACTCTCGAGTACTTCAGTTCGTTCGTGTTCGAGCCGCGAGCCGGACAACCCGTCGTCCGAAAAAGAGGCGCGTTGCAAAGCCGATTCGAGACCGGCTTTGTCCTGAAATCGCCAGGCATCCAGGATGCTGCTTGCGTGCTGAGCAACGTTCATCGCGATGTGTCTCCGCGATTCTTATCGCGGTTTCACAAGCGGTTTAGAGAAAACTCAACCTAAAAAACTGAAGAGCGATTTAGTGTTCAGGGAGGCGTGCGCTGAAAGTGCTGCTTGCAACGCCGTTTGATCGAGGGTCAATTGCGTCGCGTCGGCCGCCACGTCGCTATCACGGATATTTGAGAGCACCTGCGTCAGAGCGTTCAGATGCGAAGTGGCGGTTTGAGACGCCTGCGCTATCCAGTTCTGGATATCACCATAGCTGGTTGTCGCTTGCGTCAGCGTCGCGGCACCGGCTTTGACCTGATCGACGGCGCTCTGCACGCCCGCCTGGTTGGTACTGAGCAGGGCCGTTCCCAGCGCGAACGCAGCTGCAAAAATGTTGCCCGTTGTCGGTGTGTCGGTCGCATCCCGTAGATCGAAAATCTGTCCGGCGGTGAGCCGCGGCAGGGTGGAATTACCGTCGCTGTCGCGGACCGTCATTGTGTTCGACGGAACGGAATTGCGCACCACGCCGTCAGGCTGGCTCCAATCGAAGGTATAAGGCGCCATCGATGGTTCATCGCCGCCGAAGATGTATCGGCCACCGACACTCGTATTGGCAACCGTGACCAGTTCGCTCTCGATCTGCTGTACTTTCTGACCAAGCGCGGCGCGGGCCGTCGCATCAACCGTGCTGCTCGCGCCTTGCGTAGAAATCGCAACGAGTTGGTCGACTAAACTCGAAGCAGTCTGTAATGCGCCATCGGCAGTTTGGGCCTCGGTTTGAGTCTCATTCAGGTTCGTCTGAACCTGCGTGATATGAGCAATCTGGCTCTGATAGGCAATGATCGATGGCACCGCCGACGGGTCGTCGGAGGCCTGATTGACTCGGGTACCGGAGGAGATCTCCTTATTCACGCTCGCGATACGATTCTCGAGGCCGGTTAAATCGGCCAAAAAGCTGGCGTTGTAAGATTCTAAACCGGCAATCATATAAATCTCCTGTTCATCATGCCGATGCGATGGATTGCATCAGAAAGTTGATCGTGTTGCGAATCGTGGAGAGCGTCTGGGCCGAGGCCTGGTAGGCGTTCTGAAATTGAAGCAGAGCGGCCGCCTGATCGTTTAGCGATACGCCTGAGAGCTGAGAGCGTGCGTTCTGAGCTTGCGTCAGCACTTGGGTTTGCGTCTGTTGAGCCTGAGAAGCGCCGGCTGCAAGCGTTCCGATGTTGGCCGTCAACGAGCCGTAGAAGTCGGTGTAGTTTTGACCCCCGATCGTGTCGAGCGCGCTGGACCCGTTTTGTAGTTGAGCCAGCTTGTCAGCGACACCGTTGGCAACAACGGGCGGCCCTGGGTCGAAGGCTGCCAGTTGAGAAGGAGTGGCGGCGGCATTGACGGTCAAAGTTGCCGCTACATTTGATGGGGCGGCTGCGTCGTAGGAAAAAAGCGGAAGTCCGGGGGTGCCGGCGCTCGTTTGCCCGCTGGCGAGCAAGGCATTCACGCGATCGGCAATACCTTGTGCGAGTTGGTTCAGACTGCCCTGGCTGCTGACGCCTCCTCCCACCGAAGGCAAAACTGAGTTGGCGATATGTAGCAGTCCGCCAAGTTGGCCTCCTCCGACTTTGGCGGTGACGTCCACGCCGCTGTCATTGAGAACCTGTTCATTCGGAGGCGCACTTGTGCCTGTTCCCGGGGGGTTGGCAGCACCCAACGCCAGCGAGTGGGCGGAGGCGCCGGTAACGAGAGATACCTGGCCGCTCATCAGCACCGAGACAGTACCGTCAGATTCTGTGTGTGCCGTAATGTCGGTCAGATTCGAGAGCTGCTCAAGATTGTTGTAGAGTTGAGCGCTGAGGCCTCCGTCGTTCTGCCCGCCGTTGCGAATCTGTTCATTGATGGAAGCAATCTGTGAGGAGAGTTGATTGATTTGCCTGATTGCCGCGGCCGTTTGCTGGTTTGTTTGACTGCGCACGGCAGCAACGCCGGCGGCTGTCGAATTGAATGCCTGCGCGACGCCCTGTGCGGCGGACAGGACCTGTTGCTGAGCAGTGGAGCTTGATGGAGTGCTGCTCCAGGCTGAGAAGGCTGCATATAGTGTATTGAGCGCTCCAGGAATGCCGCTCTTCCCCGACACATCGAACGCCGTTTGCAATGCCTGAAGGCTAGTAGACTGCTGCGCGGCGGACCCAAGCTGCCCGTTGGCCGACCAAACGCTACTCTCGGCAAAACCGTTACGCGCGCTTGTCACGTTTCCGGCCTGTACACCACCCCATTCCGATTGCGAGGGATCGAAGAGCCCCGCATTGAGCTGCAGAGTTTGAGTGACATAGCCCGGAGTGGACGCATTCGAGACGTTGTTCTGCACCACCCCCATCGCCTGTTCCATGACGTCGAGCGCGTGTCCCGCGATTCCAATTGCACTGAAAAGAGACGACATGACTCAGGCCTCGATATGAAAGCCGCAGCCGCCAAGCTGGTCGACGGAGCCGTTGTTCCCGTATCCGCCGCTCGTCACGCCGCTTTGCAAAAAGCTGCCGAAGCGGAGCGCCGCAGTCGACTCGAGCAGCATATCGGCTGTTTGTACGCGACCCATCAACCCGCGCAGTTCGGCTGCTGCTCTGCTGCGACCCGCACCTTCCAGCCGCGAGAGATCGATGCGAGCAAGGAGAGTGGCCGTCGTCTCCAGTATGGTTGTAATTCTCTCGGGCTGAGTGCTGAAGTTCTCGAGCGAGTCAATAACGTCAGAGAGCAGATAGCCCGCTTCCGCCAATTCTTTAAGGATGTGTGGCGCGACCATTGTTTCCTTGTTACAAGCTCTCGAGAATGGCTTGGCTCACCTGTTGCGCATCGACATGGTATCTGCCGGATTGGAATTGCGCCGCCAGGCTGCCGATTCGGGATTGGCGATCCGAGCTCGTCGCGCTTTGCGCCAACGCAACCAGGCTGCTCGCGCCCGACAACCGAACCGAGTCGGAACTGCTCGCGTCGGCTTCGGTATTTGAGGCGCGGTTCTCCGCGCCTACAGAGCCAATCCCATTCGACGAACCGCTGTTCGAAACACCGGCTGAATTTAGATTTTCTATTCGCATTTCGCACTCTCCAGCTGCTTTTGGAAACTCACGTGAAGGCTTTTAAGCCGCTCTTAACGGGCCGCTGTCGCCGGACCGACCTATCTCGAATACCTTGATGATGAGCGCCACTTCGCCCACAGCCAATTGAAGAGATTTGGCAATATCGGTGGTCGAATCACCCCGCCGGTGCAGACGCAGCACTTGCCCGCGGCGGTTCAGATTCAAGCTGTCGGTTTGAGCAGCCCATTCGGCTTGTTCACGCCGGCTGCTCTCAATGCTTTCAAAGCGAGCTTGCAGTGCTTTGAGTTCGCTAGAAGCGATGGCCAACGTTTCGGCGGTTTCAATGTGTGCGGCGCCGGCATCCTCTAACTGACGGATGCGTGCGCGGGACCTTTCATTTAGCCATAGAGCGAACCCGCTCAGTGGAAGCGACAACGCGCAGACGAAGGGACTCAATGACAGCAAAACTTAGATGCCTCTTCCCGCTGGCCACTTGTGTTCCATCAACGATCGCAGCCGAATAATTGCCTGTGCCCGGAGCTGCGAAATACGTGTTGTATGTAAGTTCATCACTGACGCAATTTCACGCAAGTTTAATTGTTCCTTGTAATAAAGACTGAGGACGGTCCGCTCGTTCTCAGGCATTTTGCGCATGCCATCAATCACCACCCGTTGGAGCTCGGCTCGTTCGAACAGCCGGGCTGGTGTGCTTTCCGGATCATCAGGAACGAACTGCAGAACGTCTACGTCCTCCCCATCGATGACCTGCAGGCTGCCAAGTGAAACCGCGCGAAGATCAACCATCCACTGTTGGTATTCGGCAAGCGGGATCTGCAATTCTTTGGCAATTTCTTCCTCTTCCGGCGAGCGTCCAAGACGCTGCTCGGCGTTTGCGACGGCTTGTTGAACCTGCTTGAGACGCTTCCGTTTATGAGCCGGAATGCCGTCGAGACCGCGGATGCTATCAAGGATGGCTCCGCGAATTTTGTATTCCGCGTAGGTTCGCAGCGCGGTGTTCCGGCTAACGTCGAAGTTGTCGACAGCGGCCAACAGTCCGATAACACCCGCCGATATGAGATCGTCGAGTTCGATGTTGGCTGGCAGCCGTTCGTGAATCCGGGTGGCGATCCAATGGACCTGCGGTAAATGCTCGAGGATCAGAGCTTCCCGTTCTTCTTGGGTTCGTTCCGGGTTCGCGATAGCGTACATACAAATAGTTGAGAAAAAATCAGGCCGCGACGCCTTTGGCGGCGGAGTGAGGCGTTGCTAGTAGTTCCAGAAGTGCGGCTTTATCGGCAGCAGCGATATCTTCGGGAATCTGCTGGCCAAACCCGAAAAACGATAACGGCAATCCAAGGCGCGCGGCGAATTCCACGGCGCATGCGGGACTGACCGCTTCTTCCATATGCGTCAGAAGAAGCTTGGCAGGGTGAAAAGCCGTGAAGCGATCGGCAGCTTTCTGCGCCGCTCCGAAATGGAGAGAAGCCGGAAGGACGAGCTGCACTTCCACGGGCAGGTTTTCGAGTAATCGCGCGAGATCCTGCAATTCAACCGTTTCCGCCCGCGAAAATCCAGGCGTATCAATGAGCACCAGATCGCCGGGGGAGCAGCGCGCCAGAGCCTGCGGCAAGACGGCGGCGTCTGTAAACGACCGGAATTCAGCGCCCAGGAGACGCGCGTATCGTGCAAGTTGGTCGCAGTGTCCTACACGCAAGGTATCGAGTGACCACAGGTGCAGCGACCGGCGATTCTTTAAGCCAAATTCAACGCCTAATTTGACGAGCGATGAGGTTTTACCGGCACCGGGTGGTCCTGCGAACACGACCGCGTTCTGCGACTGGTCATCGTTGCCCAGAGATGCGGCACCTGCTCGTTGAAGAGCGCCTGGAGGAGGAGCGTGCCGAGCCCGGTGGTGTCGCCGAACCACTCGCCCACGATGGCGCCCGCGAGCCCCAGCGACACCCCGAGCTTCAACCCGACCAGGATGTCGGGCAGGGCCGCGGGCAGCCGGAGCTTGGCGAAGATCTGCAGCGGCGAGGCGCCGAACCCGCGCGGCGACCCGATCACGTGGACATAGCCGCGCGTTACGAAGAAGCGCGTGTCGCCGGCTTCCATGTGGCCGACCCATAGGCTCGACCAGGCGGGCTGCGGCGGCAACTCCCGCGGATAGTCGCTGCCCTGGATCTCCTTCGAATGCACCGCGAAAGCGAACAGCACGGGGAAGCGGCCGGCTGGGGCGGGGCGGTAGACGTCGAGCACCAGCGTGGCCCCG